>JAQBSW010001154.1:0-147073 GCA_029291075.1 Eudiplozoon nipponicum
GTAGCTGTTTCAGTTACGTATTGCTTCATAAGTTCAGAACGATTTAGTGTGAAATATTTGCACAAATTTCAATTTAAGCAGAGACAAACAAGTGTAGTTTGTTTATTAGCCTGTTGTTTAAGGCAGACGCGAGTTGAAGCAATAGAAGTAAAGTTCTTAAACAATATTTGACGACGGGAATATCTGACAGAGTTAAAGTCACTCATGACAATGATTTTCATGAACATGTTAGCATATATAATAATTCCCATTTAGTTTAAAGAAATTTCGTTTGATTTAAAATATGCTTCAGGTTTGCAATATATGAAACAATGACATTGAATCATATCATGTAATCGAGGAAGAGATTTCAGATTTTTGTTAGATTTAATAATGGTGTATATCAGAGAGTCATATTGGTATAATGTGAAATCTTAACCAAGATTAGTTCTTTGTCATTTGTAATTTTTTTCACATTTATAATTTTTTTTTACTAAACAATGCTACTGTGATGGCAAAAATTTAATTAAACGAACATTGGTTGCGCGGGTGGTGCTCAGTTTTAAGAACACCAAATTATGAAGCAGACGTTTCCAAGTTCGAGCCCTTTCCGCGGAAAATTCTGTCCAGTACGTGACGAATTTCCGATCAAGTACGAAACCGGTCTACAGGATTAATCGCCTTTTTTACACTATACAATTCTTATTTTATACTGGCATATGAAATTAATTAATGGGTCAAGTGTTTATATCAAGATTGCAACCTTGATTGTAGTAATGGTAAAAATATATTGTTTCAGATATGTGACAATTGTCCGCAAGAATTAAATAGGTTTATTTTCCTATATTGTTCACCTGGTTAAATACATTGAGTTTGATGCTTAATTTAAGCTATCAAACTTGATTTAATATATTGTTATCATATGACGCTGATGAATTTTAACGAGATGCTCAGGAATTAGAATCCCGACGGGTAAAATTCTGACTGCTTCTGATGTTTTCCAAACAAAGTTAAATCTAAACTATACACTGTATTCAGTTTATTTGACATGTAACGTTTCCCTTTTCGGACAGCAATTGCGTAATACTAGTCTGTTATTGACGGTTAATTAAATAGATATTTATATAAATAAATATTTAGCTAAATAATTATAATGAACGGAAGATATATCGCAAGATTTTGATTATAAATATGTCCCTGTGTAAAATAATCGGGCATTTACCATAAGTTGATTTATATTGAAAGATGAGAGCTTCGTCTTTATTTGGTATTCTTGAAGGACTTGCAATAGAAAATCAGTTCGAAAGTATTTCTCGTGGTTGCATGTTGTCTGTGCTATAATGAACATTTGAGGGTAGGTTATTTCGATCTATATACCTAAGGGAAGCCAAATGAGTACACCTTAATAAAGAGATAACCAAAACACAAGTTGATAATTAACTGAAAAGTATGTTTATTCTGAGGCGCGAGTAGCGCTATGGATGAGTGTGAGGCTCAGAAGTACATGTGATCTGGTTTGAACCTCTTTCGCGACAAAATTTGCCAAGTTCTTGCCAGTTCCTAGTAAGGACGAACTCGGTCTCTTTGATGAATTGTTCATATATTAATTATCAATCAATAAATTATTGTCTCTTCAATTTGACCTAGAAAAGTTTTATTCATTTGAAAATTTTTACAATTAATTATTACAAAAATTATCGAATAAAATGCTAATGTCACATTGCATTACAGATTACTTAATTAAGTAGGAAAATAAATAAAACATTTATAATGATATGGAGCCGATATAAGAATGGAATATGATCGCGTTGCGGATACTCAATCAATAATAAAAAGATTTAAGTACAAAAATTTTTTTCCGATGCAAGAACAATCCGGAAGAACAAATTCTGATTGTAATCGAATTGGCTGATGAAAACATGATTATGAAATGGTCTGCGTAATTTGAACACAATTTGCATACATAGCAATGAAAACGTTCTTGCAGAGTTATATAATCATTCTTTATTACGTGTATATATTTTATATTCTTTAAATCAAGTTTGCGAGCTTGAAGTAAACACCAATCCCATTGTATTTAACCAGTCGTCGAACAACATAACAAAACTACCGCCAACCGCAACGCACTGACGCGTTTCGACCTTCCATGATCATCATCAGAGTACGACGGCAAACTGACTATCGAGGATCAAACTGCATTGAATATATATGGAAATCAAATTTAGATATGCGGCTCTCACCTCTAGCAGTCTTGCATACATTGAACTTGACTGGAAATGTCGGCTGCACAATTTCTATGCAGTCACGAAAATTAATTGTTTGCAGGTTTCGCCACGTTAACATATATAGACAATACAATTCAACAATAATTTAAATAAATAAATAATATAACAATATTTTATTGTTGGTAAAAACTAACAGTCGTTAATATTTTGCTTTTAATTTTTCAATTAAACTTATATTTCGAATATGACATTGAATAAATTGTGCACTCTAAGAATACATGAAGCATTGTATTGATGTTTCTATTAATTTGCTTACCTCTTTTCCATTAGAATTTTATTATCTCAACCAAGCTATTGGACTAAGAACTGTCCTAATTTCGAAAGAGAAGTTTGATACGCAGTGCTTTTACATGAAAAATATTAAATATGCGGTTCTCCAGTCAAATACATTGTATGCGAGACTACTAGATGTGAGAAACGCGTATCTTATTTGTTTTCCATATATATGCATTGCGGTTTGATCCTCGCTAATTTGATTATGAATATGTAATTTCGAAAAGTGTCAGTTTGTCGTTGGACGATTGGTTAAATACAATAAGATTTGTGTTTACTTGACCAGCTTACTTGATTTAAATAATTTTATTCACCATCCGTGCAATTATTGTTTGTGTAAATGTGCTACCTATACAGACACACACACATATTCATATATATATATATATATATATATATATATATATATATATATGGCGAAAGCTTAAAAAATTGTGTTCATGTCTGCATAGAAATTGTGCAGCTGACATTTCCAGTCAAGTACAATTTATGCAAGACTACTAGAGGTGAGAACCGCATAACTAATTTTGCTTTCAATATATGAGTATTTCAGTTTGATCTTCGCTACACCGTTTACCGTCGTATTCTTATGATGATCATGGAAGGTGGAAATGCATCAGTACGAGTGACTGATGGTAGTTTTGCTATGTTATTGGAAGATAGATTAAATATAATGATAATGCTTTAAATAAAATTTGCAAGCTTGTAATAGACACCAATCCCATTGTTTCAAACAAGTCGTCGAACAACATTTAAAAAATGGAAATTGTTTTTGCGTTTTCGTGTTTGCGCGTTTCCCAGCATGTAAGTTTCGCTCTTATTGTGTGTCGTGTAATACATGTTTAAAAAAATTATTTCCGCTTATTCTTTTCTTGTTGTACTTTAATCTAAGTGGGTTTTCTGACACTTGTACATGAAATTATTATGTGCTTAAATGGTAAAAATACAATCATTTGAAAACTTAACAAACATGTCATTCATGTGTAACATAGAAATTTTACATTCATACAGGACAAAACTTTCGTATCTAAGCAAGGCGTATGATGCAGCTCAAGATTACAGTTCAACAAATGATATTCTTAGCATGTTGCGGTTTATAGAAGCATATTCTGGACATTTGCTTAGTCACGTCTGTAAAATTGATTTAAATTAAACCGTAAACAAAACACCCATATTTTTTTCTTAATTCTTGCCTCCTTAGAACCTATTCCTTTGTGTGTTAGAGAAATAAATTGTGAAGTAAAACAGGTAAATT
This sequence comes from Eudiplozoon nipponicum, assembly GCA_029291075.1. Taxonomy (NCBI): domain Eukaryota; kingdom Metazoa; phylum Platyhelminthes; class Monogenea; order Mazocraeidea; family Diplozoidae; genus Eudiplozoon; species Eudiplozoon nipponicum. The sequence continues at coordinate 3,793 of JAQBSW010001154.1, forward strand.
TGCCTTGTGCCGCATACTTAATTTTAAGAAAACGGAGAGTGTCATTCTATTAAATAAATCGTCTTCGAACCTGAAATTAACACAGATCCAAATGTTTAACAAGTCGTTTTGCTGAAGACCTTGTTTAAATCAAAAGAAATTATATATTTAAATCGAGGTGCATTTAAGGCCTCTCGCGGATTAATGTTGATTTTGTGGACCTTATCTCGCAATGTCCTATACTTGAAAATTCTTTAGCTTTTGGAATGGCTCATTGCGGACAAATAGACGTTAGTGGCCTACAATTCTATGCATCTTTAGAAGTCATTTATTCCTTGCCTCTTGAGTCCTTGTAGTTTTAAACTGTGTGCAAATTCCATTGCCTTTCAATAAATCTGTTACTGGTGAGACGATTTTAGGTGTCATTCTACTACTGCCTAACTGGATAACCGGAAATGAGTAAGATTTTGTTAAATCTCGCGGTTAAAAAGTCAAACTTATTCAAACCCCAAATAAATGTGTGCAAAACGGAAATATGTAACATTTTTAAATATAAATAATGCATACAATTGTATATAAAGTAAGTTTTTCTATTTTATCTTGGCAATAATTTCACCATCTACATTTTCACATCTACAGATATCAAACCAAAATGGTCTGCTTCGAAGTCTCATGCTCTACGCGAATTCTGCCACACAGGCGATGAAATTGCTAGGTGAGCCATGTTTCTTTGAAAGGTTAATAATGTAGATTTAGCCTGCTTACGATTTAAACACAAGCAATAGGGTTTTGCAGAGAATAGAAAACAATAATTTATTTCTCCTCCTGAAACGATAGCAATTTATATTACTTAAAAGATATCAGGCCAGGTATTGTCATATATCGAGTCTCAATTGCTGTCCAAAATTACTATCAATTTTGCAAAATTTTATCGTAAAATATCCATATTTGTTTTTCAAAAGTTCTCTACATTTTGTTAATAATATTGCTTATTATTCACAATCTACTTTTATGTCAGGAATAGTAATCGGCCGAAATTTCCGATTTATTTATTAATTACATACAGTCAGCTATTGAAAAAAACATTTACATTTGCCAAAGATCTAATATTTTTAATTTTCGAAAACAAAATTAAACAGTATCGGCATCACTTTAGGAAAGCAATGAGCTGGCCAAACCAGGATACTCAGGAAATAGTAAATCGCTGTCATGATGCACAGGAATATTTATAGATAGTCATCTTTTGTTGCAACTCACTTGCAGAAACATCTATTCTAAATGGCATAAAAAGTTGCCAAACGAATTTAGAAAATAAACAAGTTGCGAGATTCAATAAAAGCGTTTTCTCTATTTTCATTATTTCGCTGACCTTTAAATAGTTGATAATGTGATTAAATTTCATTTGTTGACTGTAACGCGATTTGAATATGTGTTCATTTTCAATAGAATTTATAAACGAAATCGTGAATAGAAAATTTAAAAATTAATAATTAGATGAGAAAGACCGTAATTTTTACTATGCGATAAATAAAAATGATTTTGAGGCCAAAGTAAAACGAATATAAATTAGAAATGTTGAGCTTCATAAAGCAATCTAGGTCATTTAAAACCAATCAATTTGAACGACAAACCCACAAATACATGACAATAGTAAAAACAAAAAATATAGTAATATAAATGGAAATAAAAGCCACATAGACATGTAGAAAAAATAGTCGTGAACTACCAATTTATCCATACAGAAAAATAAAAGGAAATTTGAACAGCAATAAGGGTACAATTTTAATATGCATATAAACAAACATTGTTTGATCTGGTGGTGATAACTAATAATAACATGAAGGTCGCGCGCTTGACATAAAAACAATCTCATTAAAAATATATATATTATTTTTGCGAGTATAGACTAAGTATTGTATAATGTATAAAGACTTTTCTTTTAGCAGAACGGTTACGCCATAATTGTCATTAAATTATTTATGTGCGTAGCAGAATAGTTCAGTGAACAGATGCTTTATTCTGCGAGGCAAATATGACCATCGTCGAGCCCCAAACGATGAAACTTATGATCAGTATTGATGAGTTTCCAATAATGTCGAAACCAATGTCATAGATGAATTGCCTTTGCTACTTTATACAACAGTTAGCTTATACGGCCATAAATGTATGTGTGAATATAATAAAAATAATTGGAATATATTTTGTAACTTAAACTAAAGTCGGATGTTAGAGTAGATCAAAATAAATAAATGTACAGAGAGATATAAATCGAAATATTTTGAGACACTAAAAAAGAAATATTTCTGTATTAGATGATAGCTTAAAATTCATGTAATATTTTTGGGGTATTTAAGCCATTCATGATAGATATCAGCACGGCCAAAAATGCATGAAACAATTCCTTTGATAAAAAACATTTTACGTACGATATGAGCTCGGTTAATGATAAATACCACTAAGCACGAATAAAAGTATAGATTGATTATTTGAAGGATGAATTTATTTTAATATTTAAACTTTAGACTTTAATGCAATATGATTAATTTCATAAAAGGAAAATAGATCTTTCAAACTTGAATATTTTTGAAATTATTCATTTTTCAATTTAGCTGCCTTTTTGGTGTTATGTTAATGATATATTTAATCAAAAACAATTATCTAGGTTTTAATCAGTTTTATATAAATAAGTTTGTCCTTTTTCTAGTAAGTAATGGAAAATAGTTATACGTTAATTTAGATTTCATCTTGATTTTATTAAATATAGTATACTCATTTTAAGAAATCTAAATTATATGAATGCTTAATGTTTTTAAATATAATGCTGTTAGACTTATTGCCTTTTTCAGATTTCTTATTGTAGCTGAAATGAGAGTAAACCCATATCTAACATAATTTAAAAGCAAAAATGGTTGAAATATCTTTTAATTAATGTTTAGCTTTGTAAATATTTACGAAATTCATAAAGTATTTATAGACGTGAAAAGCAAGATGCAAGTATTGTATTGGATAATTTATCTATCAAAATTACCTACGGATATCCATTTAGCAGTTGCGTTTTACTTAAATTTTAACTTCATATTTTTTACATCGAAAGCGGTGCAATGTTCCACAAATATATACTTACGTCATTTCTAATCTTAGCTATTGCTTACCTAGTGGTGCAAATCGGCTGCATGCATACGCATTGCTAGTTTTTGGTTAATGTATTTGGATTGCATGGATTTTCGATCTTATTTCGATATAAAATTTACAACGTTATGCCATATCCAATACGATACATTCTATACGCAACTACTTGAAATTTTTCGGATCTTAAGTGACTAGTCAACTGAAAACCGATTTTGAACTGGTTGCCAATTTCGTATTCTTACGATAAAGGTTGTGCTTCGTTAACTTCGAGAACATTTTAGAATACTGCTAAATAAATTTATATTTCACTTTAAAAAATTTTTGTAATATATATATATATATATATATATATATATATATATATATATATATATATATTTATGATGTCATTCCATTTAATTTACCACAGTATTCTTATAATTAGGAAAACACAAATAACAAAGTGGATAAAGGCCATTTATTTCATGAATACTAATCATCTCTTATACAATCATACATATTTCTACATTTTGGGTTTTCATTTGATTATGCTAGTGGTAACAAATCTGACTCGTTTTTACTGCTGTTTCTTGTTTTGACTTGTTGGTGAGTGTGTATGCGTTTGTGTTTGTGTGTATGCGTGTTTTCATGTAAAGGTCATTCTTGCAGTATTGCAAAGTGATATCGGAGATCTGGTCATTATTGTTTTGATGGCTTGAGAATTAACCATTTGTGCGCATTGTTCACTGTTACATGTACGAGTGCTATTTTTTCCAGTGTAGTTGATCGTTTCACCTTGTTGCGCAAAGTTATCATTTCCACATGGTAACAGCGCCAGTGTGGATTGCAGTGTTAAACGCTCACATTGTTTGGAGACTTCTGTCATCGTATGCGCCTCTGTTATTTCCACTTCAGTTTGTTGCCAATCCGATTGTACGTTTGTTGATTCTAGTCGAGGGCCTGTTTGTTCTTGGCTGGATACTAGTAGATTGTTGTTGAATTTTGTTATTCTTGGCCAGTCGATAAGGATATCATGTTGATGAAACTTTTGAATATTAAGGTCAGGTGCTTGTTGTTTTATGTAAAGGGCTTCGTAGATAAATAATAATTTTTCTGATTTTGCTTTATGTAGAATTGTGAAATTGGTCGAATTGACAGGGTGCCCCGTTGCCAATATATGATCGGAAATAACTGATTTTCCTGACGGTGGCAAGCATTTGTTAATCAATTTCTGTGGCAAATGTTGCTGGATTCTGCTTATCAATTGCTTCTTCGTACGTCCGATACATGTGCTATCGCACATACATGAGAATTTGTAGACTATGAATGATTTGGAGAGAATTGGCAATTGATCTTTGGCATCCAACCTCATGATTCTCTGTGTACTAAATGTCATATTAACTTTAACACTGGGAAAGTGGTCCTTAGTTATTCTATTCAGCCGCCGTGCAATTATTGAGGCTGGTATGTCGCCTCTAAATGGTAAGTTTAGGAAAACCTGCTTGCCGGTATCCTCTCTAGTACGAATCTGCCGTGGTCTGATGTTGACATCAATGAAACGCTCTGGGTAGTTGTTCATTAGCAAAATTTTCCTGAGGTAGCCCAGTTCTTCCTCAATCTTGTGTTCAGAGCAGATCTTCCTGGTTCTGTTTGCTAGGTTGTTTACTAAGTTTCTTTTGTGGGATTTTGGCACACTACTGTTGTAATGAATGTATTGTCCGGTGAAAGTGGAATTTCTATGTATGGCCAGTGTCAAATCTCCGTTTGCTTCTCGACTGATTTTGATGCCAAGGAAGGGAAAACTGTCGTCTGGATCGACTCCATTTGCTTGTTTGAGGATTTCGGAAGGGTCTGCTGCTTCTGAGATGAACAACAAGATATCATCTACATACCTTTTGTAGAGTGCGCACTGGTCAATTATACCTTTTAGGCTCGTTTTTTCTAGGTGATACATGTATACATCTGCCAGGAGGGGTGCGATGCAACTTCCCATAGCTACACCATTGGTCTGACGGTAGTATATCATGAGGTTGGATGCCAAAGATCATTTGTCAATTCTCTCCAAATCTATCATAGTCTACAAATTCTCATGTATGTGCGGTAGCACATATATCGGACGTACGAAGAAGCAATTGATAAGCAGAATCTAAAAACATTTGCCACAGAAATTGATTAACAAAGGCTTGCCACCGTCAGGAAAATCAGTTATTTCCGATCATATATTGGTAACGGGGCACCCTGTCAATTCGACCAATTTCACAATTCTACATAAAGCAAAATCCGAAAAATTATTATTCATCTACGAAGCACTTTACATAAAACAACAAGCACCCGACCTTAACATTCAAAAGTTTCATCAACATGATATCCTAATCGACTGGCCAAGGATAACAAAATTCAACAACAATCTACTAGTATCCAGCCAAGAACCAACAGGCCCTCGACTAGAATCAACAAACATACAATCGGATTGTCAGAAAACTGAAGTGGAAATAACAGAGGCGTATACGATGACAGAAGTCTCCAAGCAATGTAAGCGTCTAACACTGCAATCAACACTGGCGTTGTTACCACGTGAAAACTTTGCGCAACGAGGTGAAACGATCAACTACACTGGAAAAAATAGCACTTGTATATGTAACAGTGAACAATGCGCACAAATGGTTAATTCTCAAGCTATCAAAACAATAATGACAAGATCTCAGACATCACTTCGCAATACTGCGAGAATGACCTTTACATACAAACACGCATACAAACACAAACACAAACGCATACACACTCACCAACTAGTCAAAACAAGAAACAGCAGTAAAAACGAGTCAGATTTGTTACCACTAGCATAATCAATTGAAAACCCAAAATGTATAAATATGTATGATTGTATAAGAGATGATTAGTATTCACGAAATAAATGGCCCTTATCCACTTTGTTATTTATGTTTTCCTAATTATAAGAATATACATATATATATATAATGTTTTGATTAGCGAGATGAGGATTAATGGAAATTATGATACATTAAATTGATCATAGCCAGGGTATAAGGTTTTGGATTTGTTCAGAAAATTTTTGCTCTCAATTTTTGTGAAAGGCAGCCTGTCACTATAACCACGATGATGGTAACTTTCCCAGGTATGGTACATATTTAGGTCGTTTTGACGAAGAATTTACCCGAAACTGACTTTGCAACTTCTAAAATAAATTTTGGCATATGAGCTAGTTCAATTTCATAGACTTCTTATTCTTTGACTAATTATATAAAATGTATTGGGCGTAGTGTTTGCTCATTCTGAAAAGTCACCACGAAGCACAAAACTCATATTTACACTAGACTGTACACTTTCTTATGCTTCATTTTACTGGGTTCATAAAATCTAATTAGCAATTTTATATATGTTTTTGTTTCATATGAAAAGTAATACATATGTTGTAAATAAAATTTTTCAAAACAAAATATATGGCCTAAAAAATTATACCAAATAACATTTTTTTTTCGAAGTAATACGTTTGTTATTTTTAGTTGGATATGACTAATATGATATGATAAATTATTTCATTTTGAAATTTATGCTGTTGTGCAGATAAATTGTTAGATAGAACTATTTTTGTTTATTTCCCTTACCAGTTTCACGAGCAGAGCATGTCTTATTGATCTCTGAGACAATTGGGAGATGCAGTTGCACGCTGTTGTATGATGAGGCAGACTTTCAAGCTTTAATTTGCAATGCCAAACCTGTGCATGTGGTTTGATTAGCTTGCACACAATCGCATGTCATGGCTATTCGATCACTTTGTGGCCTTATTTTGTCAGAAATTTAAAATTTCCTAATTAACTTGGTGCCTCGTTCACCTTTGCCCTGCGGAAAATTAATAAAATTTAATGTCATTTACTGTCATTTTAATAAATATTTGACGAAATTTGCTTTTCAAATGAGAAATTAAATTGCGCCACGGGACCGGGTACCTTTCTATTTGCTGATCAACGTGGCCTCAGTGTGATTATCTTCTTTTTCCTATTTCTCAACGGGCTTGCATTTTTAGGCGAAATTGCATGTACTAATTATGAGAAAATTAATGATGATTTAATTAGCGATATTACCTCGTTACATAGGTAGCCTGGCTAAAAAATCCTATGCAACGTTGCCTGACTAATATCCGAGATGGTCTTCGCCTAATTCAAAATTGGAGTCCAGCCTGTTAGGTTCAATTGTTTCATTTTCTTTTCGGTTGATCTTCACAAATGTACTAAATAGACTATTCAAATTTTAGCCTGCACGATAACCGATCCATTGACAGGCTGGCCACATGCTGACATTATGCCGCTTCGTCACGACCAAATTTTAATGCAAAGGTTTTTTCTTGTATGCGAATTTTTCCAATAATTATTTATCAAAAATTAATCTGCATGTCAACGAATGCATATATTTACCACACAGTATTTTGCTAACATTGTCTTCGCAATGCAAAAAAATTATTTTCGTGTTTTCCTGAATTTGTAGTGCAAAGAAAATAATTGCAACATTCAATTTTAACTTTTTAATCATTCTTATTTTTGTATAAATAAATATTTCAACAATACTTCAAACACGCTGTAACTTCTTGTAATTCTTGAAGTAATGTTAGTGTAAATATTTCTTGAACCTACTTATAAAACATTTATTTTTAATGCATTTACATTTTAAAATTAAATTGCCGCAAAGAAATTATTCGAAGGATCGACAAACTAACAAAATAATTCCCTCGTCCAAGCCAAATTCATTCAACGAATTTATTCACAAACATAAATTTTGTGTCTATTTTATTAGCTATTTAATACAATATCCCCATTATTTAATCCGCATAAACATATTTGTTGCGACAGTCTTTATAAGACGTTAAGAGACATTTAATAATTTTCTTGTGTATCTTAATTTGATTTCAATCGATAATTTTCAATTAAAAATTTTATCAACTTTTAAGCGTATGCCACAAAATATTATGTTCACTTAACGATCTGTTTAAATGAATCTACTTATTGAATTTAACTCAGAATGAAGCAAATTTGATTCAAAATTGTGGGTTAAATTGCTCTGAGTTCGTCATTTGTTTAAAATGTTTGTTTTTGCTTTATACAATATTTTAAAGCTTGAAATCTTATATATATATATATATATATATATATATATATATATATATATATATATATAATTATAATAAATGGACAATTATAAATAAATGTCTGGTTTCATTTGTGTGACTTCAAAAACATTTAGCTGGGTTTCAACATTTGATATTATATATCTAGTAGTTAGTTATGCATGACTTTCCGATTTAGTGTACAAAATTACTGGAATCAGGGTTACAATTTTAATATAAACATCTGACTTATTAGGTACATAAATTTTTCAGGATAAAATAAGACTTGTATAGTGCAGGGTGGTCCAGTGCTTAAAGAACCAGATTTCGAAGAAGACGGGCCCTGTCCGCAGTAATTTCTGGCCAGTACGTCATGAGTTCCCAATAAAGACGAAACCGGTCTAATATTGGCCACTTTGTCTCCATCATTGCTCATCCTCTTTTGTTATAATGCATTACCTGACCAAATTTGTTTCGTGTTTGACGTTTACACTTGGATCAGTAAGCACAAAACCCAATTTTTACGCCAAATTCAACAAACGCTGCTAACGGAAATGAATTGTGCTGTCGCAATGTACACTATTCCTTATACAATCCAGTAAATGTGATAGTTTGTCGCTACCAAGTATAAAAATTTAATAGTGGTTGACTGAGGCACCAAAATAAGCATAACAATCTTAACCGCTGTAATTAAAAAACAAGTATATGTCTCGAACGCGTAAAGCGCATTTTTTAAAAGAATTCCTATATATTTAAACGAAACATTATTAAATTAAACGAACACTGGTTGCGAGAGCGAGGATAACAGTTATTTAAATCAAGGTTGCGAACTTGATATAAACACCAGTCCCATAATATACATACATTAGTTAGCCTAAAATAAGCACTGTCTGGTGTGGAAAAGTGCAATTTTAGGTCCATTCTGTTGTCTCAGTGGTTAGAGCAACAGGTTCAGAAGCAGTAGCTTACAGGACATTGAAATGAGCACAATAAAAACGAATAAAGGGACATAAATAAAAAATTAATTAAAAAATACGGCACTGTAAATTTTTAATGCTAATAACAATATGCTTGCCAAAATCTGTTTACACCGATTGAACTGACAGAATTTGGAGCATAATATCCGCTGGTAAATAAATTCGTCAACTGTACAGCCACCACCAATTGAGCAGATGGAATATGACACGGAAACAGTTGCATTTAAATAACCTCGTAGATTTGAACTGTGGCTTGATAAAAATTCAAAATGTTATAGCAGTTTTAACCACAGAATTCGTTGGCGTGACTCAAACTGCTGCTTTGTAATATTCCAAGTTTATTGTGCAGATTAAACAGGCTTGAAAAAATGAGATTATGCAACTGAAAATTTTGCGTATTGGAAATAGTGGTGTCGGCAATTGGCGCTTCATCAATTATTGTATACTAATTAATTTCCATCCACAAAAACTTCGAAGTAGGTAAAAAATTAATTTTATCATTTGGTATTATAAAAACAAGTTGAAATAGTAAGTCACAACAATTTGACTGTTCCACAAGTCCTTCCGAGGTGTGCACTTCAACGCTTGCGCTAAATTGCCGAGTAATGTTACAAATATGACTGAAAGAAATTAGGAGCGAAGTACTGGTTATGTCACTTAATAGGACCAAGGAGACATTCACTGCCAAATGTTTTTTTGGTTTGTGAGTCTGAGACGTAGCGGATTTCCAGATATTCTTATAGACAAAGTCTCTTTGTATCCTGTTCGTGAGCTAGTAACCCTTTCAGCAGATGTACAATTAATACTTAGAATTTGCAAAAAAGATGTGTAAGCTGCTGTTCGAACGCCTTGATTTGACTTGCTGAAAATCTGCGGCAATACCGTAATGCCTGGCACACTTAAAAATCTGATTAATAAATGATCCGTTACGCATGAATGGATGCGGAGAAACAAGAACATTGGCGTGACTTACGCCTAGCCGAGTTAGTGACACAGTATGGAAAACGCAAGTAAGTCAGCAGGCGTAGATAGGCAGTGCAGCAGAATAGGTGACAAAACTTGCAGGTAGCGAGCGTAGAGCTTGCATAGAGCTTATATTGATCCAAAGTAGCACGTAATTTATCCACATACGTGCGCGTTATCACTGGTCCAACGTGTTTACAAAAGGAATTAATTTTTGCCATTACAATTTCATTGTCTTTGTGATCGGTAAGCTTTTATTATACTCAATTAGTCTTAATGCATTCATTATAATTTACTTGGAACGTTAAAATTAATTTAAAATCTGCGAATGCATTTGTTAATGCATGTCACTGCATACAAAGAAACTGAAAATTTATCTGCATGACAAACTCTATGCTTCTGTTATATAAAATTATACTATTTTCTTTCGCTATTATGAGTACATTTTGCATCGCGTTGTAGCATGAAAATGCATCCAGACAGTTCGTAAAGTGTTTCAAATAAGAACGAAACCGGTCTACTGGATGAATTTTTTTTTTAATTATAAAAAACTTATTTTATACTGAATAATGCATGTACTTTATGTGTCAGGTGTCGATATCAAGATCGAAACTTAAATATAGATAATTGACACAACTTAGAAAATGAAGAATATGAACAAAAATATTTATTTTCTATTAAAAAAAAGAAATCTACATATTTATTTCAAAATGTAGGATGAAACAAACATTAATATATTCCCTGAAAATACGAAATAATTTTGATACAATATGTTTATTTACAAAAAATGCATAATTGGCCAGTTGCGCTTTCGCTCTATCTTATTAGAATTAGAATGTAAAAATAATTGTGTTCAAATTGAAAAATACTGTCCACAAAGAATGCATGAAAAAATGTATGTTATCCCAGAATATTTAAAAAGATAAAGTCTAAATAAGCATAGTTTTGCATTAGGCAATGACAGCTCTATGGTAATTCCAGTGCACGAAACATTTGCTTTTGATTGCACAGGTCTGGACAACGTCGATTTCATGAAATAGCATGTAAAGGAGAAAAGCATATTCAAATGTTCAGCCTTAATTACGATTGCAAAGTGCTTTGTCGGCATGTCACACATTTCGCAGGAAAAGTACACATTTTATTTATGCAACACCAATTTTATTTTGCAAAATTCAAGTTTATATGTGCTCCGACAAGCATGAATTAAATGTTTTACTGGAGCTACCGAAATAAATAAATATTTGCACACAGATTCAATTACAATTTTAGATAACTTCGGTAATATGTATTTTTGAATAAGTTTAATTTGACCTTAAAATCAAAATTAATAAATATGCTACATTTCCCGACTACATCAGAGAATAACATGCTGCGAAGTTGTTAACGTAAAAAGAACGTCATTCTTAAAAAATCATAAAGGTTTATAAATATTTCGTTTATTTGAAGACTTACTATCCTACAAGCAATACCATTGTGATAGAATATTATGGATAAGTATGTAGAAACACTAGGTGTAATGATTAATATTCAAGATATATATATTTAATTTTATAATATACATTCATCACAGCATAATTTTTCATAAATTTTCAATTTAGTTAATCGTAAAAATTATATTATGGATGAAATGATTTTCAACGTTCATCACTTAACAATTTTATAATTTACTATTCATTATAATTTCTTCGGAATGTTAGAAAATTGGATTGAATTTGTGAACCGGCTAAGCTAGATGGTATCACACCATAAGCTTGCATGTGCTTGTTAAATTAAATCAATTGAAGTAGAGATACAGAATATGAACCTGTTACGCGTTTAAGGCCGGTTATTCAAATATTGTTTTAAGGTTACATGGAGACTATTTTATTCTTGTCAATAAATGTTATCCAACAAGTTTAAACAATTTTAAGTATGTAAAATTTGTGTATTTATACGGCATTTAGTAGATTTATATACTAATATGCTCAACTTCCTATCATGCACACACAACTAGAGGGAGATAGTTGTGTCGAAATGCATATAAATAATGCGAGTAATCTATATTTATGTATCACTCCTCAATATCTATATTTAAAATTTTAATTGAAAAAAATCCTAAAATTTGTTAAACGATATTTAAAAATCAAAATGCCAGTGAAATATTGTTTCTATTAAAAGTGTTTATGGTTTTCCAAGTGCAAATTTCACTAAATTGAGTAAATATATATTTAAATTATTTTTTTTTTTTTTTTTTTTTTTTTTTTTTTTTTTTTTTTTTTTTTTTTTTTTTTTTTTTTTTTTTTTTTTTTTTTTTTTTTTTTTTTTTTTTTTTTTTCCTGTTTGTTTGTATTAAAAGTGTTTACGATTTTCCAAGAGCAAATTTCACTAAATTGAGTAAATATATATTTAAATTATGATAAAGTTAATGGAAAACGAATCTCAAACTATGCAAGTAAGAATATATGCGCTTACATGTTTGTGGAATATCATTAAAGAATTTCTCATTATTTTGTCGATATAAACAAAAATTCCATAATATAGAAAACAAAACCGATCTACTGAATAAATTGCCTTTATAACCTGACTCTAGAAATAGTTTATCCTGGAAAAATATTTATATAATCCAATGAAATATTGTTTGTATTAAAAGTGTTTACGATTTTCCAAGAGCAAATTTCACTAAATTGAGTAAATATATATTTAAATTATGATAAAGTTAATGGAAAACGACTCTCAAACTATGCACGTAAGAATATATACGCTTATATATTTTGGAGTATCATTAAAGAATTTCTCATTATTTTGTCGATATAAACTAAAAATTCCGTGATATAGAAAACAAAACCGATCTACTGAATAAATTGCCTTCATTACCTGACGCTATAAATAGTTTATCCTGGAAAAATATTTATATAATCCAATGAAATATTGTTTTGTATTAAAAGTGTTTACATTTTCAGAGCAAATTTCACTAAATTGAGTAAATATATATTTAAATAATGATAAAGTTAATGGAAAACGAATCTCAAACTATGCAAGTAAGAATATATGCGCTTACATGTTTTTGGTATATCATTAAAAAATTTCTCATTATTTTGTCGATATAAACAAAAATTCCATAATATAGAAAACAAAACCGATCTACTGAATAAATTGCCTTTATAACCTAACTCTAGAAATAGTTTATCCTGGAAAAATATTTATATAATCCAATGAAATATTGTTTGTATTAAAAGTGTTTACGATTTTCCAAGAGCAAATTTCACTGAATTGAGCAAATATATATTTAAATTATGATTAAATTAATGGAAAACGACTCTCAAACTATGCATGTAAGAATATATACGCTTACATATTTTTGGAGCATCATTACAGAATTTCTCATTATTTTGTCGGTATAAACTAAAAAATTGCGTAATATAGAAAACAAAACCGATGTACTGAATAAATTGCCTTTATTACCTGGCGCAATAAATAGTTTATCCTGGAAAAATATTTATATAATCCAATGAAATATTGTTTGTATTAAAAGTGTTTACGATTTTCCAAGAGCAAATTTCACTGAATTGAGCAAATATATATTTAAATTATGATTAAGTTAATGGAAAACGACTCTCAAACTATGCACGTAAGAATATATACGCTTATATATTTTTGGAGTATCATTAAAGAATTCCAAAAGGATATTATCTTATTTGGTTCTCCATTTCCTTTATTATTTTATTAAATTGTAGGAGCCTTTATGTATATATATATATATATATATATATATATATATATATATATATATATATATATTTATTTAATTAATAGCACATTAACTACGAAATGTAATACCTTATGTCAATTGAGACTTGTGCACAATAGACATTTTTGAATTATTGTCATGTCTGTTAATTTAATTGCAATTAGTCGGTCTGCATTACAGCGTCAATATAAATAAATTTAGTGAGTATGCTTTGAACACTTAATACGAAAGGCCAAGTTGAGCAATCTATGAAGCGCTGTAAGTAATTAAATTGTGTTATGGTTTGTTAAATCAGAAAAAATCATGTTTGACCACTCGGAGGGAACTGCAATTAACTTATTATATATTTCACGAGAAATTGAGAAATATGCGTTGCTAGTTTCTGACAAAATATCCTTTCATGCTTTTTAATAAGAATATTATTATGAATATTATAAAAGAATAAAATAGTTACTGGCAATAAATAAATGTATTTTTACGATAATTCCTTGTATTGTACAAATATTCAAAATTAATTAATGCTCTTGAATGACAATTTCTCAAAATAATTAGATAACAGTATCCCTGTGCTTGTTAAAAATATAGATATATGTAGTCCTAACAATGCATAATTTACTACGTTAATGTTCCGCCAATGTTTACATAAAAACCGTGTATGCACACACAGAATCAATCATAGCAAAGCCTGGAATTTGCATTATAACTTAAAACGATATCCCACTAAATTACCACAAAAAACCTTTCACTAAACAAGAAGAAATTTATTTCTTGGTCAGAATAATTCAATTAGGTTTGCATAACATCCCGTAATAAATAACGGTAAAAATGATTTCTTACACAAAACCATACATACGCATATATATATATATATATATATATATATATATTTGGGTGTGATCTTTAATAAAATTAATGGTACTCTTTTTAATTGAAAAAAGAAAAAAAAATGTTCATCAAATACGGGAACAGTTTTTTTGTCGTTCTCTTTTCAAGTATCCACAGATGATCATCTATATATATACAAATTGAAAAGCCAAACAAAGAACAATTTAAACATATATAGAGAGAGAGAGTGCATGACATAAGCGAACAACCGATCAAATGCCTGTATCACATCCAGATGAAGCTCAATGCCCGAACGTGCTTCTTCTTCTTGCATTATTCCAATTGCGGATTGTTTGTTCATAAAGCTCCATATGTGGTTAACTTCATTCTATTATTACAGACATGAATACACCATTTGTCGATAAACTGGCGTTTAACTTGCAATGTTCTCTCATTTGTGTAATTATTCAACTGGTTGTTGGTCCTACATAAGTTGATCGACAACTTGTGCGTATAAATTGGTAAATAATATGTGATGTCGACATTAACGACTGTTTCTCTTTGATTGGCGGTAAATGCAAGTGTGTTAACTTAAATAACACCCTTAGATTAATTTGGCGTGTTAATGCTGTTTCCTCTTTCGTTTGTGTTATATGGGAAACGACGTATTCCTTAAATGGGATTTATTTACAAACTGCTATCTTTTCTGGTCCGAAATACATCTGTATCTGTTGACTTCTCCTTTTAATAATTGACTCCGTAATTTATCTAGAAGAGCCATTAGACATTAAATCTTTTATTGCTTTCGTATAGTCGTTGCCCTTTGAATCCGGAATA
This sequence comes from Eudiplozoon nipponicum, assembly GCA_029291075.1. Classification (NCBI taxonomy): domain Eukaryota; kingdom Metazoa; phylum Platyhelminthes; class Monogenea; order Mazocraeidea; family Diplozoidae; genus Eudiplozoon; species Eudiplozoon nipponicum. The sequence goes on from JAQBSW010001154.1 coordinate 19,328, forward strand.
ACCAACCTGTCAATTCTTGAAAAAAGATGCGAACAGTTGATGCCTTATATTGAAAAGACACTAAACTAGTGTAATGCAAATACTGACTCAAATGTTATAAAGGTCAGTCAAACGAAAGAGACGCATTTCGGAACAAAAAAGAAAGCAATTAACCTGAACATTACATTTATGGAGGATGCAGCTTCCGGCAATGCGCAAAATAAATTTGACGCAGCATTAACACGCGCATGTAATGCAGCTAATCTAAGAGTGTTATGTGAGGTAACAAAATAGCATTTATCAGCAATCGATATTAAATATTATTAAATAATATAGATGCGAAGTTGCAGATCAACTTACGTAGGCCGATCGACCAGGCGGTTACTTACGCGATTGGGAGAACATTGCAACTTAAATACTTGTTTTAAATCAAATGATGAATACGCCTCTGCAGTTGCGCAACACATCGTTGAAACCTCAGTCGTATATTCTACAGACGTAGCATTTAATATAATTACTAAATGCAATAATATGAAGCTTTAAGTATAATCCAACAGTAGCTGAATTTATGCAATAAGAAGAAGACGCATGTTCGATCATTGAGCTTGAACTGGAGGTGAGAAACGCATTTGACAATAATTTTAGATTTAAATATACATTTTAATGTTATAAAAATTTTAAAACTTAGGCGATTTACTAGTGGCCAATTGCCAATCATGATCATGGTAGAATGATGACCTCATTTTTAGAAATTGAATTTGAAAATGCGCCTAGTAAATTTATCTTTCTGTTCTTCTTTTAGTGTGGACTCTTTTTCTATTTCAATATAAATGGAATTACATTTGCATTTAAATTGGGCAAAATTTGTTTCTAAAAAAAGAGAGAACTTGCATTTTAAATTTGATTTAATGGTGTAATTTACGTATTTCTTCAATGGTCTTGATTGTGAACAAAATTTTAAAAATTCTGAACAAAGTTACAATTATAAGGCAGAATAATAATATCTTTTCGAAAAAGCATTATTTGCTTGATTCTGCAACAATTTGCTAACCTTATATTCTAAAAAATTGATCAATATATATATATATATATTATTATATATATATATATATATATATATATATATATATATATATATATAACAATGAACAAGACTATCTTTGTTATTTCTTTATGGAAAAATCGGTACTGTATTCACGCGAGTAAAATTATGATATCAATTTGGGGAAGTAAAATACTGTTCTCATTGTACTGTACTGCTGTTTTACAACATCTGCAATATAACTGATTATTTCATTTCAAGAACAGATGATAAAAAAATCACCTATTTTAATCAATTTTGAAGCAAATTTGACCAGAAATTACATCATAGTAACTATTATATCTTAAAGATAGATATATATTTTTTTCCGAATCACTAATGAGTACGAACGCTAGGGCTTTGGTTTCACTACCCGATCCCAACATTATGGAGCCGAAAATACAAGGTTCTAACGATGGATTTCAATGTATGCTAAAGTTCACCAAAATTGAGAATTAAACTATTTGAACACCAGTTACTCCAGCAAATCTTTACACTCTGGACCTTGATCGTTATCAGTTATCACATTTCGCGGGAATAATGACATTATTCAATTAAATATAGAACGTTAGATAGCTTAATTTATATTATATATATATATATATATATATATATATATATATATATATATATATTATAGTGTATTAACAAATTATTTCACTATTGGAGGTTCGCACATTCTTATAAGAGATTGTAGCGTCCTATTTCCCCACATTCCTCACCCAAATATATAATGGGTAAAGGGCGTAATACCTGCTCATTTTGATGAGTTAGTCAGTAAGCACTAAACGAGATTGAATCTTCTATTTATGCTGCCTTTGGTTTATCCTTCTGATCATATTTGAACTAATTTGTTACTAGATGCGCAACAACTCATAAACCATTGCATATATATTGGTTCTCTTCCACAAATAGTATCAAACTGTTATAAAATAATAAAATATTTTATTGCTATTAGTGGCCAAATTATATGTAATCAATAAGGCTGATATTAAAAGGTGATAGTCAATGAACAGCAACGGACGCCACAATGCTGAATGCCAGAAAATTGTGCCTATTTTTAAACATGTATGTTAAGGGTTACATCGCTAGCAAAGAGATATATGATCCTATTACGATAAATCACCCACTGTTGACCAAGCTATTGTATGTGAAATCTGTTAATTGATGTCCTATTAAGCCATATAATAAATTATACCACCAGGCACTAAATAAATTAAATTAAAATAAGACGACCTTGTAATAATAAATTTTGTTAAATATTTTGTTCCCCAAATATTATCATGCACATTTAACATATAATCTCTGCCGACAAAAATCCGACTTATTTTACGGTTACGTAGAAATTATCATGTTCTTGTTTTCGTGTAATACAATGGATTTCATCTTCGCACGTGAAATTTATTACGAGTTTATCTAAAGCTACTGCACAGTAGATTTATTTTGCTACGAATGAGATTGACACGGATAACAGCGTTCGCAATTCGGAATTTCGTGCAATTTCTTGCATGAGCAATATCTCTGAAAAAATACATACAAATGTAGACTTATGTTTGATCAAAATAATTTTGTCTATATGATCCTGCACAAATCCAAAACTGTTTTAAGCTAAGTTGCAATAAATTCACTGTGGTTCTTTCCAAAAATCACATAAAATTAGCTTGCCATCTGTGGAAGGTTGAGTATTGTAATTGGTAAATTTCACATAATTAATGTTTTAATTTTTTTTAATTGAAACTGTTTTGTTGGTTTTTTTTGATAAACCCTCACACGTGGTAATTGCCTATCAGGACATTGCATATACCAGTTGAAATATTTTGTATATATCTAGCTCACTTTTTAAAACTGTTAAAAAAATACTATAAAAGTCTATTTATCATTGAAGATTGCATACCTATTTCTTCTCTTCTTATTTCCAAGCAATATGCATTATGAAGTTTTCAATAAATGTAAGTGTTTAAATACAACGTTTTTTTCTAAAAAGCTAACTACACAGTATTGTTTGGTTTTGATATTTCAGACCTGACAAAAAGCGTAATTTAATACATATCTCATCCAAAATAATATTAATTTCATTATACCTCTGTTGTTTTCACATAAGATTAGAAAGCCGATGACCAAAACAATTATCCTAAGTCTTTGAATTATACAAATTTACAAGTCATATTACAGTCTTCAGACAGTAAAATATGCGTCATTCTAAAAATATTACTTGGTATCAGAAAATTTCTCAGGGTTAATCTGATCAAAATATGCATATAAATTGAGGTTAGAAGCGAAATTTTAAGCTAAGCTGAGAGCTTCAGTAAGCATTGACAACATAAGTGGTCTAGATTGGCATTATATGTTTCGAATATCCATCATCAGAGTTATTTCAATTAATGAAAAAAAGAAACTTAAAAAAGTTACCTAAGTTTGTCTATTTTGTCGCAATAAATTGTCGCAAAGCAATAAAGGAATACGGCAGCAAATGGAATGCATATATAGTAAATCTCAAAAAATAATTTCTGTATGTTTATTGATTTGGAGGTTGAAGGTTACGATTTTTAAACAATTGACATTTTTCCATGGAGTAATTTGGGAGACCACATATAATAAATTAGAAAATTTGCAAATTAACTCATTGTTTGAAAATTCGTGAAAACATTCGGCATAATTTTTAAAATAATAATAATGAACGCGCTTTGACTTCACATACTTACCAAGACGAAAATTTTACATGCTTATAAAGTATAATGACCTAACCAAGACATGGCATAAAGCAGTCATTATGCTCAGGTTTCTAACGTATGATTTTACCATGTTTGAATTACTCATCAACGATAGGAGTGTATCGCAATTATATATTCAATCTTAGTTGGATATAATTTTAAAATTGCATGAAGTTTGAATGTCAGATTATGATGCTGATGAAGTAGACGTGGGTTCTACCACTGCCATAGAGATCCTGTACTCTTTTGCGGAGTTAACCGACATCAACAAATAAAAGTTTATTTCCCGGATTACTTCTTCTAACGCACGATGTTACCATGCATGAATTACTCATCAACGATAGGAGTGTGTCAGCGGGCAGGTATTATAGTTGTAATCGAACAAAATATATCGCAATTAAATTTTCAAGCTTAATTGGTTATGAATTCGAAATTGCATGAAATTTGAATGTCTGATTATGATGCGGATAAAGTAGACATGGGTTCGACCGCTGTCCGAAGAGACCCTACCTACTTTTGCGGAGTTGAAAGGGTCATATATTTTTCTGCCAGCGACTTACCCGTTAGCTTACATGTTTCCGAATAGGAACAGTTTTCTGAAATTCAACATTATGGCGTGGTCGTGGTACATTGATTATATATTTTTCTTCCCGCTTATTTGAATACCTATAATTTGCCCCTAATAGCAATAAAACAGTTTATTATTATAAGACAGATTGATACAGTTTGTGGAGGAGAACTAATATATATGCTATGATGAATGAGGTGTTGCGCACTTAGTAAAAAAAATAAAATTCCGATTCGCGGATTAGTTCGTTTATGCTGTTAAATGTTGTGGTTAAATTTGTCCGAATAAACTAGGCGTCGCGCAATATGTCACAAAAAATTCATCTCATAGACCGCTTTCGTTCTAATTAGGAACTCTTCATGTGTACTGTCAAGAATTTGCCGCGAACAGGTCTCGAACCAGGACACGTCTGCTTGGAAGTCTGTGACTCTAACTATTGGCCTACCTAGGTGCACGTTTTACAATTTTTATTTATAAATTAACGCTTCTTTTTGGGTTATTATTTCCTCTAGTGGCAGCCAATATGGCATTTTTGTGGAGATAAAGTTCCAAGCTAGACTTTTCCAAGCCGCATTTCATTATCTTTTTTGCAGATTTTAAATCATGACACATTCTTCGTTTCAATTCAAATGGGAATTCGAATGTGATACTTACTATTATGTTGGGGAATTAATAAGTGGTAATTATTTCAGCATCAATTCTGGCGGTATATTACTACAATCCGTGTACTTATTACGTTTTTGGTGATAGACAGGACTAGCCTCTATATAATTCACTTCGTAATAATGCAATCTAAAGTAAAATATAAACTGAATGTATAATTTGAAACTGGCAGGCGCCTTAACTGTAATTATATTGGAATTGTAATTTCAGCTATGTATTCACATTTAATCTATTTAAAGTTATGTAAACATACCGCTGTTAGATGTTTGTGTTCAACCATAACTGAATGTTTAAATCTGTAAATTCGATTAGACTACGTTTAAAAAATATTATGGCGTACTTTTATAATGAGCGAGGAAATTCAATTTGTTTTGTAATCAAACAATCAATGATTGGGCGGGTTGTGGTATCAATTCTTTAAATAACGTTTTTCAGATTCAAGTCGACGGTAGTTTGGCTATGTTGTTCGACGACTGTCTAAATACAAATGAATAAGTGATTTATTTAAGCTCGCAAAGATGATTTAAAGCATCGCTTAATTTTTGTTATTGCATAAAATAGGAAATCTTCTTTTATTTGTTTCGAAAATGGATATTTGTAAAATAAGAATATTATTATTAAGTGCATTAGTATTATTGTTATTATTAGTATTAATATTATTATTACTTTTATTTTATTACTACTATAATAATACCAACTATTATAGTAGCAATTAATAATGATTTTAATTATTATTATTATTATTATTATTATTATTCGCTATATTATTAATGTCAAAAAATAATTAATAAATAAATCACATAATTTTATATTTCGCGACACAGACCGGGATTTTTCAAATGCTTTATGATTGTATTTGTTCGATGATTTATGTGTTGATGCGCGTTTTAATAAGTATATACTAGCTGTGGATATGCTAATCGTGTTGACATTATATATGTAACACATTCAAAGCAAGAGACAAGAATTCATCGCAATAATTTAATGCATAATAACTATGAGCCATAGTTTATCAGCGTGAATGCTTTGAAAATAAGTAGCCTTCGTTTCAGTTAAATGCATAAAATAAAGAAGTTATAATCTGAAATATTTTTTTTGTTTTTTACATCCTCTTAGTATTAATTTGTATCTAAAAAAGAATTTAACAGTTCAACTTATTTCTGCAAATGATATGGAAATATAGCCCGAAAGTTGTACTTAAAGAAAAGGACACTAACAACAAAATAACATTGGTATGAGATCGGTATTTGAAGTAAACATTATACTCGTCAGCTCCATTTGCACAAAATAGCACACTTAACAGAAGGATTATGAAAAATCAATTCGAACGAACATTATTTAAACATTTTGGTAGCCAAACAAATCATTTATACCTTAGGGTTTATTTCTAATATAAATTGAAAAGAAAATTTAATTTTATTGGTAAATTAGGTTTATTTTACGCCATCAGAGAAGTGTATTCACAAAACGATTTGACAACTCCGTTTAATTCGCAGTCCATCCTTTCTTCGTCGGCCTACGTAACTCGATGGAAAATTTACGCACGTATATTGATAAATGTTACTGCAGGTAGAGATTAATGCCTGTTTCAATTTATCTTTTAATAAACGCAATGCGATACATTCTAACAAATAGGCAGTTTTGATGGATTACATGCGCTTTAGCAGATGTATTCTTTAACGTAGCACAGTTGGTTTTTACCGCAACTAAGGAGAAACAGATAATATTGTCGACCTCGCATAATATGTATCATTTAACATGTTTATGTTGTAGATCAACTTACCATATGGATAAGGACCTATTGTTAGAAACTAGAGGGAAAAAATTGCCAGTAAAATGCCTGTGTCAAATGAAATACGGAATAAACGTGTGCTATTGGGTAAAAGATAATTTTAAACACCACGTGTAATTTAACAGATATAGCTTTAAGTGCAGTTGCCAAATTTACCAGCATAAATGGATAAGCAATTTATCATGCGATATTGTTAAGTAAATTTCAGGCTCATTGATGCCAACAAAGAAGTATGTTCGGACATTATATCTGAACAAATAATAATTTACGTTAATGTTTGGCTGATCCCCTCTGTCGCTTTACCTATTCGATTCAATTCAATGTTTATTTTTTGCGTAAATATGCTATTATATTTATTTGTAGATACTTGAAGAGAGACTATCTAAAAAATCATTATTTCTCTGTACATGGGATTGGTAACATGAATTATTTATAATCTCGCTTTCCAAAAAATTACTATTTTGTTTTAGATAAAAGTATAGATATCGTGAAAAAGAACAAAATCAATTTATTTTTTGCGCTTTTTCATAATAGCCGATGATATTTTACTGTGAACAGTACGGGAAAAATAAAGTAATTTTGTATATGCAAAATTTGTTAACATAGTTATCATCGACAGACACAGTTATTTAAGTTAAAATTGCATAAAACAATAAGTCTGCGAATAACTCTATAAATAGTTGTTTTATTTAAAAATTGAAATTGAATTAAAATTAGAAAATTTTTTTATGCGTTAGGTTTGAATTTGTTTACAAAGAGCAATTTTCCGTAAAAATGCCAGATGAATCCCTCAGATTATTGTTTCATGCAAATAATTCTTTGGCTTGAACCAGTAACTCCGGGACAGCTTCTGCTAAATTTCGACACCAAACTTACCGTAATCTACGTCATGTAATTTTGGCACCTTTTTTAGTGTAGGCGATGTTGTCTTAGTCGTATCAATCAGAACCTCGACAAAGGCTACTGTAAATTTCCACCTAAGCGTTTATGGATAAGTAAGAAATGTTTGGAGTCACGTTGTACGTAAATGTTTGAAGAAATTGAAAGCGTACGAACGTTGTAACAATGAAACGAAGCCGATGCAAACCATTCAGTTTTAGAAGCTCTATCATATCGTATGGTAGTATTGTTGAATAATAAAATGCGGTAGCGGTGATTGTGCTGATGGACAAAATTTGAGAATGACATTTATTGTTATGAAAGTTAAGTTTACTGTTATTTTGTTATGAACTTTGCAATGTAGATGAACACCTTTGTCTTGGTGAACATTTCATAATCATAATAAAACGATTATCCAGATAATAAAATTTATGGTATTGATTGTAATTAATTTATCTATACCAATACGATTTGGTATTAATATAACTGTTGAAAAGGATTATGTAGGTAATAATAAGAATAGGAATCAAAATAATAGTTTTATTATAAACATGGCAATAGTAGTTGTTTCGATGAAGCATAAATTTGATTGGCACTAATGCAATAATGATTTTAATAATGCGAGCATCACAAAATTAACTATTAACAGTACGTTGGTGGTTTTGTTTTCACTGTTTTGGTGAACTGGATAATGGTTTCTATTGATGACAATGATGATGATTACAAAACTTGGGTTGTACTCGTCAATATGACCAATTTAATAAACATAAATTAGATTTTAATGAAGAAATAAGTGCAAATATAATGCAAACGATGAGGATGCCGTTGATTGCGATGATAATGATGATGAGCTGGAGGACGCCCGTGATGAAGTAGACGATGCATACAAAAATATGCACAAATGAAACTTTTCAATTTACCAACTGTTTTTCATTCTAAATGATTATCCTAATAATGATCAATCATACATTTTTGGAAAATTAATGATAAGAAATGTTAAAGAATTAGAACAGATGTTCACATAATTAATTAATGCCAATAAGCTGATTCTACAAATTTCTTGTGGGAAATTACAGAGCCTTACCTAATTGGCATAAACTGTCAATTAAAAGTTCTTACCGTGTTTTTTTCGCACCAGCCTGCAAAATAAAAGATTTATATATCAATCAATTTAAATATATTAAAGTACAGCATTGTAATCTTTAGTTGTCCAGAATTAATATTTGCTGGAAAATTGATTTTGACCACAATCTCAATATGCCATAACTAATTGGTATAAAATATAGCTTCAATGATCGCTATTAGAGCACGAGAATAGAATGATTGGAAATAATCTAACGGTGATGTGTACATAATATATATTGCAAATCTGACATGAGAATCTCACCGATGGTGGATGGATATGTATAATAATTGTGTATTAGGTATTGCGTACCCAGTAACAAATTTGTAGAAATTGGGCCAGAAGGGTAAATCAAATTTAACATGGACGATAGGTTTCCTTTCACGTACATATGCGCATTGTGCTTACTGGCGACCAAGAAGTAGGAGCTGGTACTACGCCTTATACCCACTATATATTTATTTAAGGAATAAGGGACGGTTAGATAGCACGGAATGAATGTGCATATCAGATTATACCTTTAGTTCATTCAGAATTCAGTTTATATTTCTGTTCTTATTTTAACTTATATTTTTATTTTGTAAGCAGTACCTATTACGAAATTGTATACATTTCGCTTCTCCGCAACAAATAGTATATAACCATTATATATTTCATTAAGTTTCATGATCACTTTGAAGTGTAATATCTGATTTCGTTCAAGGCAAGTGAGTATGTATTTGTTTGAGTAAGAGTTATTTAGAGGTAACTGTAATTTATAGTTTTATAAATGTAGCATTTCTGAAACCCATTTTTTAGGTACCATGTACCGACTAGACAACTATAATGATGTATCATTTACAGGATCGGAATTTAATATCTTAATTCAGTTGGCTTTGACATCGCATTTTTGAAGACTTGATATGAAGTTTATTCGACTTCTTCTTGTGTACACATTTGTATGGGTGATTGTCTCGACCATCTGTCTTACATTTCATAACCAAACATCCAGTGAGTATAGACCTTATTACCTGTCTCTTATTAATCAGACCCAGAAAGTAGGAAACGCATACTTACATGAGATACTGCCTTTCCGGCATGCTGAAAGTGGTTTTTAATTCACATCCTTTTTGAACGAATTTTGTTACTAGGTATGCAATACCTTAAAAACACGTGTATATATATTAGATCTCTGCACCAAAAAATATATAACTATTGTGCATCATAATTGATGAAAACTTCGGCTGTATAAATTTTATGCAATCACATCCATTGCAGCTACGTCATATACAAATAATATTCGGAGGCTGTAACAGCTGTAGTTTAATGAAGGAGATCAAACACGTGATTAGGCTTTGAACATCCTTAAAATGAAATTTTGCAAAAGAAATTAAAATTGATTGCATTAATCATAGGAAAAATAGATGTGCTAGCCAAATACCTAATTGTTAATAACTTGAAATTTGATGCGGTTATATTCTCGTCAGTGATTTTGGCGATGTTCTCTGATATTGAACTGTGGAGTGTGAAACGAGCAGCAGATGCAGTTAAATATAATTTATTTACGTTGAGAGACTTATTACATTAATTTAATTAACTAGTTGTTTGAGAACACGGCACTGCCTATGGTCCTACTATGTTTTATGATGGTTAAATTAAATGTGTCCTGAAAGTAGTTGTTCTATGTTACTCAGTGCAATCATCACATTTAACGTATCCACGATTATCTTATTGCTGATTCCAAAGGTTTCCACCTCACTCGTACTAACCACTGGGAATGAGTTACGATCTAATCTTGGTTAATATTATATTCTGTAAAAATTTTAGATATTATTTCTATCACTATTCATGTCAATAATACATTTATTTTACATAATGGATGAAATAGTGAAAAGAATGGCATAGAAATTTTTGCAACGCATATTTCACTAAGGTGAAATATAATTCTTTAAATCAAGTTTTCGAGCTTGAAGTAAACACCAATCAAATTGTATTTAACCAGTCGTCGAACAACATAAAAAAACTACCGCCAGTCGCAACGCACTGGCGCGTTTCGACCTTCCATGATCATCATCAGAGTACGACGGCAAACTGACTAGCATTGGCCGTAGAATGCCTCGAATTAATAATTGTGTACGAATAATTTTTATTTTTGTACAGTTCTTGGCAATGTCTGTTTGTTGTAATAGCCTCTAAACATTAAACATTTCAATTAGTCTTGTGATATTTTGTCAAAACTTTCGCAATTTGAGCTATATTTGGTTATACATATACATTTAGCTCAATATTTCTTCTTCACAAAAATGGTGGTTATGTATTCATAGAAACTTGATTTTAATTTTCAACTTCATCTTTTCAAGATTTGACTTCAACTACATTTCAAATTGGAAATTCAAATTGAAAAGAATCTTTTCTAGTACAATAGTTAGATAAAGTTTTATGCTTGATGCCTTTTTAGATTTTTTTGAAGACAGTGATTCTCTTGAATAGTTTTTGCCCAATTTCCTTATAAGCTAACCTTAATTAATTTAAAAACTTGACAGGCTTGCGCATAAAACGGAAATTGGTGGCAATGTAGTGAAAAAAATCTCGAATTCACCTGCGGAAATTCCGCCAAATATTGATAACTCTATGGAAGCGCTCCAACAGCCAATTTGTCGACAACAGGATAATTTACGTTCAACTGGGAATTGTGTTTTTCCTCAAGGTTATTCAAGCGTAAGGCAGCGAACGAAGCAACACTTGAATACTACACCAAGTCATGGTGCCAACGATTCTGCTTTTTTCGGGAAAACTGCGTAAGCCAGCAATTTATTTAAATTCCAGGAAAATATAAATATTATTTGCAAAATTTTTCAGTTGAAAAGAATTTTACAATAAACCTATTTTTATAACTTCTCTGAAATATTTTGTCAGATTGTTGACATGTAAGAAATATAACTACATATTATTTCAAGTATTGCTGGTAAGGCTCTACGTCACTGCATGAGCTCGAAGTGTTCGACTGCGTTGCCATAGCTCTGGGCCACGTCGGTTTACTTAGAAGCCTCCATTAATGAAATCATGGTTGCTTGGAGTAAAATATATTTTTTAGTTAAATATGTATGCTTAACAGCAATCTTACTCCTCATTCACCAAATCTATATATGTCCCGAAATGCGTGAATTTAAAATTTTGCCACATTTGTCCAAGCGAATTTGAACACGGGCTCAAATCAAATTGAAGGTAATGTGTCATGTATGCTGTAAAACGCCATTTGTCCAGGATTTGTTTGGTAGAATCGTCTGCGCAACGCATGGTTTGTGTTTTGCCAAAAACAGTTTTAGTACAAAAGAAAATTTCTTTCACATGCGAAAAATATATCTTCAGAATATCGATTTATTATTCATTAGATTGTCATTAATTCTCTGGTTACAATGTGAATAAATGTATATCGCCCATTGAAGGTGCCTATTCCTATAACGGGACATTAAATGAAATTCAACATCTGCACAACAAAAGTAATAAACTTTAAGTAGTAGGCAGAATTTATTTGGATTAAATACATGTATTATATAACAAAAGACTTCATTTATATTTCCCGAATCCTGTTTTTTGTTGTACAAATAAGGAATCATAAACTTCCACACAATTTTCAGCAGACCAAATGTTGTTTACACGCACAACTAATCATACTTCACCCAGCGTAATATAAAATAACACCGCACCCATCATTGATATTAACCTTAAAATGATTTTATCTGAAGTAAACCTAATTTATGCAGATAAAGCAAAAACGTAAATTCCCGTTTCAAGCACAAAATGACTTCGTATTTTACTAATAAGAATGGCGTTTCTCATCCATGTATTGCTAACCATGTATTTCTGAGCTCACAAGACAAAAGCAGAATACACGCTTTTTCTTGTTAGTTAGAAGAAGTTGTACGAACATTCTGCATTATTTTGAAGCTTTGGCAATAAATAGATATTACCCAGATTTGCGAAAATAAAAAAAGTTTCTTCCATACACTGTCAGTACCTTTGGGCATTTTAGCATTAAACATATTAATATACAGCGTTTTTAATAACTTTGTCCTCATTTGTTAGAATAAACTAAGCATCGTATAATGTAGCGAATGCAATTTATCCAGTTGACCGATATTGGCCTTATTGGTAACTCTTCGTGTACTGCCCAGAATTTTGCCGCGGAAAGTTTTTCAGAAAATGACTCTAACCATTGAGCAAACCTGCCACAAGCTACACAATGTTTAGTTGTATACTAACTAAAGCTATTTGGCTTCCTTTTCTTTCAGGCGGAGCTTGAATGACAGATATTTTCACCCAAAGTTCCTCTAGGCTAACCTAATAAATTATTTAGTATATAACGGAAAAATGTAGTTTAGAGTCACCAATTCCGAAGTAGATGTGCCCAGGTTTGATTCCTGTTCGTGGAAATATTCTGGATAGTATTTGAAGAGTTCTCAATAAGAACTAAATTTGACAACGGGGTGAATTTCTTTGACTATATTATACAATGCTTAGTTGATACTGATAAATGTAGATATAGAATGGGTTTTAGTGTTTATATTTAGATGGCAACCTAGAGTTTAATAATTGTTATATCCGCCCGCAAAACCAGTAATCGGTTAATCAAACTAAAATACTGTTACTGCAAAATTAATTTTAATTTAAACCAATTTAAAAAAAATTGTATTCCAAGTACACCTAGCATCATAATAGTTAATATACATGAAGGAGAGTATTCCAAGAAATGTATGGAAAGAATGAGTTATTCCGTTGTATCAGATGTCCGGAACGTAATTAACGAGCCCAATTACGAGACACAAACCTTATTTGTATTCGTAAAATTAATACGTAACATTTATTAGTATGCGCTTAAACACCATTTTGATTCAAATCTACAAAACTGTTATTCAATGTTGCGAATTTAATACGATTTTAATAGCTACAAAACGCTCTTCGACACTTTTTTAATTGATAGTAAAGGTCATTCTGAAACATGCTCGTTCTGATGAGACGGCTCTAAGCCTTATATTATCTATTTTTGTAATGATAAAGTCTAATCGCATAGATTTACCTGAATTAAAATACTAATAGGTGCTTCATGCCTGGCAAATTGAGGCTGCTATGTTAGTCCTATAAAGCAGGAGATACTTTTAAAAGATTATGTTAAATCGTACGTTTTAAAGATTATTACGGATACGTAATAAACTACGAAGATTGATAACAGTTAAATACTGTTTGTTGCGGATAACTAATATATATGCAAGCATGTATTTGGTGTTGCGAACCTAGTAATAAATAATTTCATTTGTGACCAGAAGGATACGCCAAAGAGAGCATGAACAGAAAGTATAATCTCATGCTCATTCGTTTCATTGCTTACTGGCGACTCATCAGTTGGAGCCGGTATTACGCCCTTTAATCACTATATATTTGGGTGAGAAATGTAGGATACCCATACTGTTAGTATACTTTACAGACTCGGCATAAATATCATATAGAGTGAGTTAGCGTTGAAGTCGCATAAATGAGACTTTATATAATGTTAGCTTCACAACTGCAGGTTTACACATTCGTCTAGGAGATTGTACCGTCCTATTATCCCACATTCCTCACCCAAAAATATAGTGGTTAAAGGGCGTAATATCGGCTCCTACTGATGAGTCGCCAGTAAGCAGGAAACGAATGTGCATGAGATTATACTTTCTGTTCATGCTGTTTTTGGTTTATCCTAGGGTCACAGCTGAAATTTGTTACTATGTTTGCAACACCTTATACATACGACGATTGATGTGAAAATATGGATGCTTTGCTGGAGTATTGGATGTTGATATTAGCTGTATCTATCAGTTAAAGTTAAATTCAACAGTTCTCTAAAATAATGTATATTAAACCAACTGGGGCGTCGATATATAATACATTTAGTGAATTTTACTTATTTTTCGCTAAACATATCCATATACTGATGCTGCTCTTAATAAAATTATAACCAATTAAGACAAATTCTCAACTTAACTTAATACAAATAGTAAATTTAAATTAAACATACAATTTCAGTGTAACATAGAGTGAAAATTGTTATTAAAATGGCGCTTAGAGTTGACTAAGACTAATTTTTAAAAATTTAATCATTTTTTGTGCTGATTGTTTCGTGAACCACACACAGTTAAAATGAAAAATCACATTAATGAACTTCTATAAATTATAGCAACATTACGGTTATATCTTTGTTGGTTAGTTTGATGTTGTTATTTGATTATGACCACGGAGGGTCGAAACTTATTAGTGCGTATGGCAGGTGGCTTTTTTGCTATTTTTCGGGATAACTCATAAAATAAGGGTATGGTGTTAATATCCAATAAAAGAACCTCAAAATGTCTGAAAAAAAAGTCCATTAGAAACAGCATGGAATTCAATTATTAGATACTTAATTGAAAATTATTTGTCCAAAATCATTTAATTAAAAAGAGAACTGTCACCAGATAGCTAAAGGTGAATCATGTAATAGGTTTCCTGAGTCTTTTGTACATTTATTATGCCGGGTAGGTTTAAAAATTTTGTTAACAATATGTAGTGCGTTGCGACTGGCGCTATTTATGTTATGTTGTTCAAGGACTGGTTAAATACAATGGGATTGGTGTTTACTTCAAGCTCGCAAACTTGATTTAAAGAATTGTTACCACAACCCGCACAATCAATTATTGCTTAATTGTATTGTCCATATATATGTGTATGGTGAAAGCTTCAAACATCTAATTTTCGTGACTGCATAGAAATTGTGCAGCCGAAATTTCCAGTCACGTACAACGTATGCAAGACTACTAGAGGTGAGAGCCGCATATCTAAGTTTGCTTTCCATATATATGCAATGCGGTTTGATCCTCGTTAGTCAGTTTGCCGTCGTACTCTGTTGATGATCATGGAAGGTCGAAATGCGTCAGTGCGTTGCGACTGGCAGTAGTTTTGTTATTTGTTCGACGACTGGTTAAATACAATGGGATTGGTGTTTACTTCAGGCTCGCAAACTTGATTTAAAGAACATAAAGTTCACTTTTGTTCAAATAAATAGTATATTGTCTAAACAATTTGTCCAAAATATGATACAAATCACTGTTTTGCTTTGAATTAGGCGCTTTTTATATTCACACGAAATTTCGACAAAAACTGTGCATGGTAAAAGAGCATTGAAAATGAAAATAAAATAATTGGACCTGGAAAAATCTGTCACTTTTAAATGCGTTTTATAATTTGATCGCTTGCTTTATTTGAATAACATTCAATTTAACTTGTAGTCTAATTTTCGTTATAATTTTTAATTGAATCATGAAAGGTCGCCCGAGGTGAAGTCTCAAGCAATAGCTCATTTCAATTTGGATCCCGTGACATGCATTCGAACAGCGTCAACTACGCTACAAAGCAGTGGAACACCCAGTTCGTTATCGGGTTGGCAACCAAATGACATTCAAAGTGGCTGTTCGCCTTCAGACGAAAGCAGCACTCCACCATCACTTTCTAACCAGCACGCATCACCAGCGGTAGCCATCTTCAAGCGAATTGGTTTTGTCAACAGGGCAACACACAGTCAACAAATTTCAAATGCTCACCATTATCCAGTACATGCACAAAGTCATCTAAACGAGCCTGGAAAAATAACTCAAATTCATCGTAATTCCAATCATACAAATCAAATTCTAGTAACAAATAATAAAAATAATGACCACATTGGACAACCGGATTGCAATTTAATAAGCACTGCCAAAAATTCAGTACAAACTGATCATGTTGTTGAAACAGCTCCTCCATTGCCGGCCAGAATATCTGTCCCATTGACACAAAACAACGTGGATCAGTACCAGAATGCAGGTGTATCAGTTGCACACCATAATGAGCCCATTGAAAGTGGGATACAACAACCTCATCAGAATTGGATGCGCCCAAAACTTCCGGCATTACGATCCTGCCTCAGACGAGCCGTTACGGTAAGCCCAAGTACAAGTAACACGGAGGGATTTGGATCTCGAAGGCAACTTGACATAGCACCAGATTCCGAGAAATCTACCAACAGCAAAGAAGACGATGAAGTAATAAATAACGACGAAAGTATAGAGAGTAAAGGAATGCAGAATCCTGAGAATTATAAGGAAAATGAAGAACAAACGAGCGAGAAGGAAGCGGCCGGTGAGCCGGCAACTGATGGCAATTTTAATAGGCGTTCACGCTTTAATGGCAGTTGGATGCGACAAAGACCACTTAGTCATCATCAAGAAGATGAGAGAAAACACTTAATTCGTCAAAAACAACATTTTGAGGGTAAGTCATCTGCGCATAATGTATGCATGCCAGGTAGTCAACCAATGAGTAAAATGGTCATGTCAGCATCGCATGATGCCACAGACATACTTGACAGCTTGGGTGACTCTGTAGCTGGTGCAACCATGCTAACAGGCATGGAAGCTCGATGTTCAGCAGGTATGGCTATAGCTCAAAAATTGGATACCGCGTTGAGTTCGGGCTTTGTGTCAACCGGTTCTATTAAGGCGGATCTTATGGGCGTATCCGGCGACGCTAGTAATCAGTTCAATATTTACACTGGAGAACAAAATGTTGGGGAAATCGCAACGGCATATGCGAAAGACACGAAATGCTTCAGTATGTCCGATGGACGGGTTGGTTTACTGTCTACAAACAGCGCCGTAGAAGAGCCACGTTATATTCCTCACGATATTAACCAGCTAAACTCAATGTCTTTTGATGAAAACTTGAGGTATGTTTCAAAATAATAAAAATAAACATTTTAGTAATTGATCTGAGTGATGAACGTGATTTTTAATTGAATTCAAATCTTATCATTAAATACTTTTAGAAGTGGAGCTTCTCCGTTTAAAGTAAATGCTAAATATTTGGGAGACTAGGAGAATTTCTGTTAAGAGCATATTCCACGCAATATAGAAGGCGAAGTAGATAACGTTTCATCAATAGCTGGAAAAATTTTTTACACAAATCCTACTCGAATCCAGATGGATTTTCAGATATTTCATAAAGCACATTGGAATCAGTTATTAACAATATTCTTAATCCTGTGCATTATTTGTCCAAAAACTGTTAAATTGCGAGGGTGTGTCTACGTACGTGTTTGTGTGTGTGTGTAATACATACTTCGAAATTTGATAATTGATATCGATGACGACCAGAGTTTATGAATATTCTGTAGTAACAGAAGTTCAAAATAGTTTTGTTTCTCATTTTTTAAATTTAGCATACATTGAAATCCATTGTGTTGGTATAACGTAACTTTTTTGGTACCATAATTTTGGGATCGTGTACTGACGCAATAGCCCTTGTGTTACTACACTTCGTAGACTTGGTATGTATACTATATCTAGTGAATTGTGTTTAAAGTCGCATTTATATCGAGTTAGCTTCCCTTTTGTAGGTTTGCATATTCGTATTGGACTTTGATCTTTCCTATTTTCCCACAATCCTCGACAAAATATTTAGTTTTTTTGAGGACGTAATAACAGCTTCAACTGACGAGTCACCCGAAAAAACGAAAAGAATGTACGTTTATGCTGCCTTTGGTTTATACATCTTGTCATATTTGAGCTAATTTGTTACTAGGTGCGCAGCACCAAACACACATTTGTATATAGATATTAATTCTCCGTTGCAAACAGTAGCTAACTATTACATTATAATGACTTACACAAGTTGTTTAAACCCATATTCTCAAGACACGGTAACAAAACCCCACATTTCTTATTTGACTGCCCTCAATAAAAAACTATATAAAACAGTTATTTCAGAATTTTTTAAAAATTTTTGCAAATATTTAAATTTAAATATTTTTGGCTATTTTGCTATTTTCGTTATATATATATATATATATATATATATATATATATATATATATATATATTATACCCATTGCCATCGAATATTACACATTATACTTCTAATTATGAAGAAAAAATACATTCATAACAAAGTGGATAATGGCCATTTATTTCGAAACTACTAAACTTCAATTTACAATCCTTTATTTATATACTTTCTGGCTTTTCATATGATTATGTGGGTGGCAACAAATCTGACTCGGTTTTTCTTCTAATTCTTGTTTGAACTAATTATTAAATGTCGATGCGTTGTGTCTGTATGTGTGCCTAGTTGTAATTAAAGGTCTTTCTTGCTGTATTGCATCCAGGACAGACCATTCACCCCTTCCACTAATCCCAACAAACATTCGATCGGATTGGCAACAAACTGATTGGGAAAAACAGCTGCACATACGGGGATAGAAATTTCGAAAAAATATGAGAATTCAACACTGCAATGTGCACCTGGCCTGTTACCAAGTGAAGAAAACAATATTGCACAATAAGGTGAAACGATAAACTACACTCGGAAAAATAGCACTCGTACACGTAACAGCGAACAACTCGAAAGGTTGGTTAATTCTCTAGCCATCAATAGAATAATGACCAGATCTCAGACATCACTTTTTAATACAGCGACAAAGACCTAACATGCAAACAGGCACATACACAGACACATATGCATACACACTTACTGATCAGCCCAAACAAGAAATAGAAGTAAAACCAAGTCAGTTTATTTGCCACCCCCATAATCAAACGAAAACCCTGAATATATATAAATGAAAGATTGTAAAGTGAAGTTAAATAGTTTCCAATTAAATGGCAATTATCCACTTTGTTTTAAATGTGTTTCGTCTTCCTAATTGCGAGTTTATATATATATATATATATATATATATATATATATACATATATATATATAATTTTTTATAAAATATTTTTATGCATTTTACTTTGTCAAATTTTATAGTATAAATGTGTAAGTGCAGACATATTCAGTGTCCAGAAGGTTAAGCGGAGAATTAGTTTTAAATCTTTAAAGCGGAACAAATTAATATTTCAGATCGATGGTTGTCAAACAATAGAAGATTAGTAGATTGGGCGAGTTTGTGTACGTTCCCAAACAAATATAAATTAGTCTACATGTTATAGCATCGTTCTTATTTAGCTAACAATATTTGGAGATAGATGTTTCAAATATAATTTTACGAGTATTTTATTTAATTACAAATCATTACTTTTATAAACTGGTAGATATTTATTTCAATTTATTTAAATTTATTCCGTAAATAAAAGCACTTTCCAACTTTTACGGAAATTGTCCAGACTTTTAACGTGAGCTATTGAAATGCTGATTTTAAATTATATTCTTCAAAAAATATTAACATAAATGCTTATTTTGGGATAAAACTCTATTTACGTTATCATAGAGAAAGAACTGTGGATTGTAAAATTCACGATAATGAGAGGCCTGTTGTTTCCACATCAGGGGCAGCACCGGCCAGAGAACGTTCTGTTTCGACTGGAGTTCAGGTCAACTACCCCGAATGCGAGTCAGATGGCACGCTAAGACGGAACAGACCCATTTCTTTCAAAGATGCATTCACATCTACCGACGATGTGGACAGCACGAAAAGAGATTTAACACCTTCCACGACTTGTGCTCAGACTAGGAACGGACACAAGTTGTTGCGCAGCAGTAGTGTCGGACCAACTAGTTTGGAGCTGTTACCGCCGGTAGACGTAACGGTAAAACCACCTTTTTTAAGCTTTTACTTTAGACACAATGATCAAAAATGAAATTCCTTTGTTCGCACAGTAACTTTGGTTCAAAAAATTCACAAAAATTTAAAAGAATTTGCCTTGACTCAAATATATAAAATTTAATCTTATTTATAATTCCTGGTTAATTTTTGATTGGAGAATTCCCCCAAAACGTAGAAAATGTCATCTTTACCAATAATCTTTACGATAAATTATCTCCAGGAAAGCATATAACCAATTTTGAGCAATCAAAGCATACACTTATTAGAAAGATCATTACTTAATAAGAAGAAAATTTGGGAAAACAAATTAAAATTATGTCAGCCAAAAGTAAACAACTGCGATTCACCAACTAGACTGGTTTTTCAAAATTATTTACTATTTAGTAATTGACAATATTTTTACTGAATATTTATATAATTAAATGAACATTGGTTGCGCGGGTGGTGATAAAAATTATTATAATCAAGATTGCGGTCTTGATATAAACACCTGACCCATTAATTACTCACATATGTCAGTATAATCTAAGAATTGTATAGTGTAGAAAAGGCAATTCATCCAGTAGAACGGTTTCGTCCTTATTGAGAACTCATCATGTACTGGCCAGAATTTGCCGCGGACAGGACTCGAACCTGGGCACGTCTGCTTCGGAATCTGGTGCGGCAGGATGGCTCAGTGGTTAGAGCACCAGATTCCGAAGCAGACGTGCCCAGGTTCGAGTCCTGTCCGCGGCAAATTCTGGCCAGTACATAATGAGTTCCCAATAAGGACGAAACCGGTCTACTGGATGAATTGCCTTTTCTACACTATACAATTCTTAGTTTATACTGACTTATGTAAGTAATTAATGGGTCAGGTGTTTATATCAAGACCGAAACCTTGATTATAATAATATTTTTACTGATTGTTTGAAACAGGCAGCTTGAGTTTCAGTGACTGTAAAACCATCACCTAAGTTAATTATATCTCGTAAAGCATTTAATCTTCATTCGTATGTGTATACTCAAGTTTTTCTGTCAGTCGAACCATGAGATTGGTCTATTCGGCCGCGGACAATCAATAAATTACCGATTATATTTCATTACGTAAAACGCATGCAATATTTACCTGATACCGACAACATACCTTCAATCATTTTTCCATACAATCTTATGCAAATATATCACTCTTACATTAGTCTGTCTGAAAGAGAAATATATTCAATAATTCATTGATATAGCCTTTATAATTAGTAAACACATTCAAAATATGGCACACACACAATGATTATTGAATCAGCGAAATAGGAGAGAATTACAATATCAGATTTCATATTAAGTTTTACAATGAAATGCTAATTAGTTAGAAATATTGTTTTCGACACTTAACTATTTTAGATGATTTGTTTATTGTTTGGATTACAGAATGTAGATTACTAGAACTGAACTCATGGTAGCTATCACGTTAATACAGAAAAAGGAGAAAACCTGTTAATCAACATTAACAAAATGTATAAGCCAATCCTAATTGATTACTCGACAGTTGAAAAAAATATTTGTTAAACATGTAAGAAATTTACTTGGATCAAGTTTTCGAAATTGTAATAATCCAATGTCCCGTTGTATCTAGCAAGTCGTGATATTTTTATTTAAGTAAACAAGGCGAATTTGAGTTACGAATATAAAACTTCTGAGTTTTCGTCCAAAGTAAATTTGATCATGTGAAGATGGGAAATGTAAGTGAATATATTATTATCGCAAATCCTGAAATCAATTATTGCTTAATTGTATAATTTTAATACTTCTGTCAATGTTGCAAAGATTTTTTAGCCATGAATGCCCAAAATTGTGCAGCCGAAATCTGCATTCAAGTAAGATGTATAAAAAACTTCTACTGATGAAATAAAGCTGTCTTATATCTGAATTGGCGTTTGCTCATCGATAGGAAGTTTGTCGTCATACTGTGATGATAAGAAATTAAGGCATAAATGAGTTAGCAAATGCAACAGATAAATTGTGTTTATATTTAACTCAATATCATAGACATCGCACACCCAAACAATATTTGATTTAAATTATATAAGGATAAATTTATTTTGTATATTTATATTCATATGTTATTATATATATATATATATATATATATATATATATATATATATATAAAGGTTTATGGATAAACTAAGTGATACATTTATAGTAGTCACTCCATTGTCAAAAAGAAAAAGAAATATTATTGGGTACATAACTGCCTCTTTCGCATATTCTTCTCAAGCATCTAAAAATAAGCACCTCTTTATATATAAATGGCAAGATAAAATAAGATTTAAAAATGTAAGCATGGAGAGAGTGTGGAATAAGAGAAGCATCAATCAATTGCGTCTAACACATATAGTTTAAGCTCAATGCCTGAACATACTTCCTCATCTCGCATAAATGCAGCTTCAATTTGTTTTTTCATAAAGCTTTGTATGTGACAAACTCGATTATGTTATAGCAATTAGTAAGTATATTAAATTCTACGTCCGGAAAGTATACGTGCGAGGTTTCAATGATATGTTGCACACTTGCAAACATATATCTACGACTTGCTTTAAAAAAGATTTTTTAGTTGCGTTGTTATCTCATTCGATTAATCAACCGTCTTGTCAATCGGCGTACGTAATTTGATCGATAACTTTCTCATGTATATCGGTAAATAATATTTAACGTCGGCATTGACTGTTGTTTCTCTTTGATTTCTGGTAAATGAAAGTGGGTTACCTTAAATAAGACTCGTAGTTTAGCTGCTTTAATTGTTCGAATTTATGCCGCTTTAACTTACTTTTGTGCTTTTTGTGAAATTTAACTCTCCTTAAAAGGGGGGGTTCAGGTAGACTGCTTTCATTTATTGTCCGAAATACGTTGTTTCTGTTGACTTCCACTTTTAATTATTGATTTAATTAATTATCCAAGATAGCCATTTAGATTACATCGTCTATTGCTTTAATTTTAATCTGGACTAACAAAACTGGCAATAATTGAAAAACTGGCACAAATTATAGATTATTTATATTGAAATGGCACAAGTCTACTGTGCAGACCAGGTTGTTTTATTAGTATCTTTCTTTATTAGCACATTATAGTCCAAGCGGTATAGCAAGGCATATTACCATTGCCAGTGCCAGGTCACACTCTACACAACCTTAACTCAATATGCTCGAAAGACGTGCAGTTTCGTTTTAATGGAAGCCTCTTTTAACAGAATGTTCGTGTAGCAATAGGGAGCCACTTATCTCCATTGTTGACTGAGACTTTCCTTGGCAATCTTGAGAGCACATCATTAAGTTGTGCATAAGTAATTGTGCTCAATACATACATTACGTGGATGATATCTACCTTTTCCTTAAAAGCAGGCTGCATTCTCTAGCATTGCTTCAATGTTTCGACAAAGCATATGAGAAAAATGACTGTCTGCCTTTCCTAGATATACTACTAAAGAAAGATACTAATTTTAAATTAAATAGGCAATTTACCATAAATCATCTTGGTCTGCACTGTATTTGCATTAAAACAATTTTGTGACGTTTCAATATAAATTATCAAAAGTTAGTGACTGTTTATCAAGAATTGACAGGTGGGTTAGTCCAGATTCAAATAACAACGCATATACTAAAGCAATAAACAATTTAATGTCTAAAGGCTATTCTAGACAATTAATTCAATCAACTATAAAACAGAAACAGACGTATTTGGACCTGAATAATAGCAGTCTACCTGAATTTCCACTTTAAGGGGGATGCAGTTTCATGAATAACACAAAAGGTGTTGAAGCGGTATTAACACGCACGTTTAATGCAGCTACACTACGAGGGTTATTTAGGGTAACACACTTGCCTTTACCAGCAATCAATGAGAAACAGCCGATAATGTCGACATCAAACATTATTTATCAATATCCATGCGCAAGTTGTTGATCAACTTAAGGTAAGCCAATGCTCCAGACATTTAATTACTTGAATGACAGAAAATTGCAACTTAAACGCCTGTTTAAAATCAAATGGTGAAAACACGTCTGCAATTGCGCAACACATCGTTGTAACCTCACACGTATGTTCTCTGGACGTGATATTTAAGACAATTACTAAATGCAATAACAGAAAGGAGTTAGCCATATACGAAGCTTTATGGATAAACAAATTGAAGCCGGATTTTTGCCTGCAGAAGTAACATGTTCAGGTATTGAATTTTAACTTGAGTTAATGCGCACAATTGATTGGTTTTTCCCATGTTTGCATTATTCTATATTGTTTTTCTATTCCACTTTATATATAACGCGATGTTCATCCAAGGTTACTTAAGAAGAATATAAGAAAGAAACGTTTCGTGTTTGTTTTAAAATTTCTTTTCGTTTTTGCACATGTAAATAGTAATATAAATTTTATTAAGACTCGCATTCCAGAAGGTTAAATGTTTTTTTATGATTTAGGGAAACATTATTGGGTAATCTGGCTGTTGTTCGCTGAAATCTACGGGACTGAATTTCACGTTAGAGTTTGTTGTTTTTTATTTTATTAGAATCAAATTGTTCTAGATTAGATTTATTTTAATTAAATAAGCAATTTTTATACAATAAACAGGAAAAGTTACAATGATAATTTGAAGACTATTTTCGCCATATATTACTGATGACTTATATTTGTTGCGTAGAAATTATATCAAGCAGGACATTGTGACTGATGGGTAGTCTTGATTATAGAATCATCCATCAATTATAAGAATCTCCTATTAATGTAGCTCAATGTTTATTCAAGTATTTTGCGGGAGAATATATTCGGATGAAAGTAGATCGTCTAATGCACTTGGATGATTGCGTAACCTGCTTCTGTTTTATATTAGTTAAATAATTTAAAAGAAATTAAACGGTTACAATGCGTGCAAAATTTCCTTAATATGCTGGGTAGTTAAATGACATATTGACAATTCGTGCGTGTAAATTATTTAATAACATTTGAATTCTAAAATAAAAGGCCTATCTCCAATTGCTTTTAGTGTAAAACGCATTACTTCAAAATAAAATGCTCCATCAAATCGCATTTAATAGCCGCTTTCACTTTCAAACTCTTTCGGCGCAAATCAATATCAATTTGTGAATGAACGAAATCATACATTAATTTATTCAAATTCACACAAAATATTGCTAAATTGCCGTGAAAAATTCACGAACTGAAATGCACCAGAAATCTTTTGATGTCAAAGTAGTAGTGCAGGCAACTAACGAGATCACATAGAAATTTAGTTTGAATGTTTCAAAAATCTGGGTTGCGTTTAACTAAGTTTGTATTTTACAAGACATTTTGATTGATTTGGTTCATTTTTGGCATCAAACAAGAATTTCTCGGCCAGTTTAATACGCACAACGCTACCTGGTACTCAACATGTCACAACGTGCACTGAAATACTCCCAGTGAGGGAAAAGACTAAGAACACTTTGCAACAACCGTGCTACGTAAAGAATATATTGGGTACTTTTACAATAATTCATCGCAAACAAAATTTATTTAAAATGTCAACCCCACATCGTTCGATCGCTTCACTCTAGAATAAGAAATGAGGCGCATAGCAAACTGAACCTTCGAAATAATGAAGGTATATAGATTTCACTATATCACCAGTAAAATAGGTGTATTTTAGCTGGAATTGTGACAAAGTTATTTATACTTTGTAAACTAGCAGTATCTTTTGGGTCATGTTAAATTAAAATATTGAAATAAAATCCAATAAAATATTTTCTTTTTCCATTCACGCATTTCCATACAGCAATCGTGCTTTATAGGCTTTCATGTTAAAAAAATATATTGCTTTTTTAAAAATAATAATTAATAAGTTTTCAGTCGTGCATTACTTCTTTACTAAAATCAATTGCATGCTGGAAAGTCTACTCAACGTTGCAGATTTGAGATTTGCATTGGTTCTGATAAAAATCATTCTTTCAAATAGCGATACTGTTGAAAATTTTGCAATGCTTTAGCCTGCATGTAAACTTTCTAAAGTCATCATATAACAGTTAGTTTCTATGCATTTGAAAAATTTTAGGCATATCCAAATGTTGTTGATATGAGCCGTGGTCTGCGTCATCTAATCAACGAAGCCAGTTCACGACCTCCAATCGGCCCGATGTCTGCCAGTGCCACAAGCAGCAATATCAACAATAGCACTACTGGGGGTACCAATAACAACTCAACTTCAATATGTTTGGCACATGGTAGGGACAGACAGTCAGCCAGTATCGTATTGGGCGGTGTAAATAATCGCAATACAACCAACGTGGACACGTTCAATCAGTCTGCTGGTGTACAAGTACTGCCACCGCACAAATTCCTCCTTGGTCGCGTCGCATCTAATGATGACATTTGTATTCGGACTGAAACACCGTTCTCGTTCAATATCGCATCTACTGGTAACAACATCTCAATATCAAAGGTATGTGAACAGAGAAGTATAGAGTAAAACACGATTGCTGAAAACTAAAAACTGCAGTGAGTGACTACATTAATAAGGTCAAGCGAAGTAATACCTCAAACAAAGAATATGAAAAAAAAATCAATAATTGAAATCACTAAAAAAATCTATCGATTAGGAATTTATTTTGTTAAGCAGAATCAGACAACGACGATAACTAGCTTTTCTACATTTCCGCATTAGC
This sequence comes from Eudiplozoon nipponicum, assembly GCA_029291075.1. Taxonomy (NCBI): domain Eukaryota; kingdom Metazoa; phylum Platyhelminthes; class Monogenea; order Mazocraeidea; family Diplozoidae; genus Eudiplozoon; species Eudiplozoon nipponicum. The sequence goes on from JAQBSW010001154.1 coordinate 46,411, forward strand.
ATGAAACAATTTGGAATGAGACGTATGTGGAGAAATTTATTTCAAAAAGGCCCGTAACTATTATAAAATGTGTCCATATTTTAAACTATAAAAATATAATTTACTTTAAATCAAGTTTGCGAGTTTGAAGTAAACACCAATCCCATTGTATTTAACCAGTCGTCGAACAACATAACAAAACTACCGCCAGCCGCAACGCACTGACGCGTTTCGACCTTCCATGATCATCATCAGAGTACGACGGCAAACTGACTATCGAGGATCAAACCGCATTGAATATATATGGAAATCAAATTTAGATATGCGGCTCTCACCTCTAGCAGTCTTGCATACATTGAACTTGACTGGAAATGTCGGCTGCACAATTTCTATGCAGTCACGAACATTAGCTGTTTGCAGCTTTCGCCACATATACATATATAGGCAATACAATTAAACAATAATAGATTGCGCGGGTGGTGGTAACAATTATTTAAATCAAGTTTGCGAGCTTGAAGTAAACACCAATCCCATTGTATTTAACCGGTCGTCGAACAACATAACAAAACTACCGTCAGTCTTGGTTTAATGCTGGTATATTCCTATTACATTGTTTTAGAATGATTCCCCAAGTGTTATGCCTATTTTACCATATCTGGCCGAGAACATGAATACGATATTTGAATATGATTTGTTTAATATTCAATAATTGGTTCAAGTGTTTAAAAGTTAAAAATTTCAAAAATGAATTTGCTTAAGTATAAGGTGAAATTTTGAAATATGTTTCATTTCGAGGATTTTGAGTTATTAACGCGCGGATTTGCAATTAATATGATCATAGGTGACATGCTTCAGTGGCGTGTAGACCTAATATAGAAAGACTATTTATCTAGCATCATCTCATAAGAAATATGAGCAATTACTGTCTTGGTCAATTTTTTCGATGATTTAGAATGGTATCATTCTCAATGAAACTAAATAGCGAAAATTAAAGCTAACCCGTAGCTGGAAATAGCTTCTTCAAATACATTTTTCAAATAAAAGCTGAGTGGCATACATTTGAACTTCAACTATAAATTGAGTTTGCCTCGGTCGCTTAAATTTAGAAATCGAATGGTGTCTAGGCTACATTTAAGACTAAATTAATAATGCAAATCTTGCAAATTCGCGATTTAACCTGGACTGGATCATTAATGCTCAGAGTAGGTCGTTTGTGCTTTTATTTATGATGATTATATATATATATATATATATATATATATATATATATATATATATATATATATATATAGCGAAATGATCACGCAAATAAAAGTGAGATAAAACAAATGAAATGTAGAAATGATTAAATTCTCGCTATTGCCATATAGAATTATTTATTCTTTTATTATTTATTAACAGAAATACCCGAATAAATGCCTTTTCCTAGAAATATTTTTTATCAACAGAAAATCTTTGCGAATTTTTAGTCGATGATTTTATTGGAAAGAATAAACACATTAATATATTAACGTGGGAGAGTGTGAAATTGTGGAGCTATCAACTGCGTGCATCAACTCGAATTCGATTTCAATATCCAGACGTTAAATTTGAGATAATTATTAAATTCATTAACATAATTACGTTAGCCACACGAAACACTATAAATAGATATTTTTCAGTGGGATTTATAAATTATTAAAAAAACTTGAAGTGATATATATATATATATATATATATATATATATATATATATATATATAATAAGATAAAAACACGTCAATAACAAAGAGGATAATGGCCTTTCATTCCGAGATTATTAAACTTTGCTTTACAATCATTCATTTATATAGATTCTGGGTTTTCATTTGATTATTTGGTTGGCAACAAATCTGATACGGTTTTACTTTTATTTCTTATTTTGTCTGAGTAGTAAATTTTTTATGCGTTTGTGTATGTTTGTTTGCCTGTTTGCATGTAAGAGTCTTTGTCGCTGTATTGCAAAGTGATTTCTAAAATCTGTTGAAATTTTACAGCAGAAATTGATTAAAGAAGGCTTGGCACCGTCAGGAAAATCAGCTATTTCCGATCACATATTGGAAACGGAACACCCAGGCAATTTGACCAATTACTCAATTCTACATAAAACAAAATCAGAAATCGTATTATATATTTATGAAGCCCTCTATATTAAACAAAAACACCTGGCCGAAATATTCAAAAGTTTCATGAACATGATATTCTAATCGACTGGCCACGAATTAAAAAAATCAACAACAATGTACTAGTATCCAAGCAAGACCGAATGCACCCTCGACCAAATTCAACAAAAGTTCGATCGGATTGGCAACAATCTGAACAGGAAGAAACAGCTGCACATACGGAGAGAAAAATTTCGAAACAATATGAGCGTTTAACACTGCAATCCGTATCAACAATGCGGAGACATGGTTATTTCTCAAGCCATCAATTCACGAATGTCCAGAACTCGAACATCACTTTGCAATACAGAAAGAAAGATTCGTATTTGCAAACAGGAAAACTCAAGGAAACAAACGCTTAAAACTTAATAATCCGCCAAAACAAGAAATAGAAGTAAAACCAAGTCAGATTTGTTGCCACCCAAACAATCAAATGAAAACCCAGGATGTATATAAACAAAAGATTGTAAAGTGAAGTTTACTATTCTCGAAATAAATGGTCATTATCGCCTTTGTTATTAATGTGTTTTTTCTTCCTAATTAGAAATATATATATATTTACATAAAAAAGACACCTGGCCTAAATATTCAAATGTTTCATGAACAGATATTCTAATCGACTGGCCACGAAAAACAAAATTCAACAACAATTAGTAGTATCCAGACGAAACCAAACACGCCCTCGCCTAGACTTAACAAACATTCAATCCGATTGGCAACAAACAGAAGAGGTAAAAACAGATGCAAAAAAGGTGACAGAAATTTCCAAACAATATGAGCATTCAACAATGTTATCCGGACTTGCACTGTTACGAAGTGAAGAAAAGAAATTTGCGCAAAATAGTGAACCGAAAGACTACACTCGGAAAAATATTACTCGTCCACGTAACGGAGAAAAATACCATCAATACAATAATGACCAGAACTTAGTCATCACTTTACAATACAGCGAGGATGACATTTATATGCAAATAGGCATGCACACAGACACAAACACATACACACTTACCAATCAGCCCAAACAATGTATAGAAGTAAAACCGAGTCAGATTTGTTTGCACCGTCATAATCAAATTAAAACCCACAACTTATATAAATGAAAGATTGTAGAACGAAGTTTAATAATCTCAAAATAAATGGCCATTGTTCACTTTGTTCTTTCTTCCTAATTACAAATATATTGTGTAATATTCGATGACAATAGACATAATAAAGAATATATTTGTAAATATAATCACAGAATGGAAACGAAAAGGAAAATTATTCTGTTTGTAAGATTTATTTATTGAGATATACTGTGCAATCATGGGAAATACTGCATCTACTCACCTTCACAATTTAATGAATCCACAGATTTACTATATTAGATGACTTTCGTGGATGTGTGAAAATATTTCAAATGGTAAAATAGTAGTTTTATAACACATCAAGACATAGGAGTTATACAATATTAATGGACAAGTTTGTGCATGTATATATGCTTTAGCATTGTTTGGGGTTTTAATCAGAGTATTTTTTTAAGCGGTGTATCTTTTTCGGTGCAGTCGTTTGTATTGATCTTCAGACAGCGTATTTTTTGGCTACTTTGACATTTCCTATATAATTCAAACTTTTGACAAAGTAGTTACCTTGATTTTTCTTATTCCATTCTGTTTTACCTCATGGTTGCAACAGCAATTATCTTCCATATTTCTGTTTTGCATCATATACAAAATGCGTTGTGTGTATGACCTTTTGTAATAATATTTACTCACTGTTACGTGATTTGTATACGTATGCTGATATAGGCCGCGTTTCTCTTGAATTAAAAACTGTTTTTATGCCAACTTTCTCGCTGCTGTTGAATTTGGAATTGATTTTTCTTCCTTATAACCTTTTCTAGTAGGAGCTTGTGGGTTCGTTGCCGAAAATGCTGTTGCATATATCTTTTGTTATACGATAATTATGGTAATCCTCCATGCGTTGTTCCTTCCAGTCTATTTCTCCATTGCTGACGATTATTTATTTTTAATTGTCCCGGGTCAATTAAATGGGTTATAATTTTGATAACTAACCCTTCAGGATTAATAGTTTGTGTCTCATAACTTTTCACAAGAGTTTTCGTCTTGAACTTGGAAAGTACTGAATTATCTTTTGGGTCATCTTTGTGTCCTTCATTTTTTTATTTAGCCTAATATGGTCAAATTCCACACTGGTACTACATACTTTCCGGTAAATATTTGAAGCAAGTGGTGATTGATACGGCTTTTCAGCTGTTCATTTTCCTTCTTTTAGAACTACTTTTATACCTAAATAAATATAGGTTACTAACACAATAGTCACAGTGTAAGTATCATTTAATCACTCGGTATATATATATATATATATATATATATATATATATATATATATATATATATATTATAGAGTGAGTTAGCGTTGAAGTCGCATTGTCGAGACTTTATATAATGTTAGCTTCACTACTGCAGGTTTACACATTCGTCTAGGAGATTGTACCGTCCTATTATTCCACATTCTTCGACCAAATATATAGTGGTTAAAGGGCGTAATACCGGCTCCTACTGATGAGTCGCCAGTAAGCACGAAACGAATGTGCATGAGATTATACTTTCCGTTCATGCTGTCTTTGGTTTATCCTTCTGGTCACAACTGAACTAATTTGTTACTAGGTTCGCAACACCTAATACATACTTGCATATATATTAGTTCTCCGCAACAAACAGTATTTAACTGTTATATATTGAATTCAATGATGTCATGCTTACCGCGAAATGTGATAACTGATATCGATCAAGGCCAGAGTGTATGGATTTACTGGAGTAACAGGTGTTCAGAAATAGTTGTAATTCTCAATTTCGATGAACTATAGCATACATTTCTGATACTATAATGTTGGCATCTGTCACTAACACAATAGCCATAGTGTTAGTATCTTTTACACACTTGTATATATATATATATATATATATATATATATATATATATATATATATATATATATATATATATATATATATATATATATTATATAGAGTGAGTTAGCGTTGAATTCGCATTGTGGAGACTTTATATAATGTTAGCTTCACAACTGCAGGTTTACACATTGTATCGTCCTATTATCTCACATTCCTCTCCCAAATATATAGTGGTTAGAGGGCGTATGCCGGCTCCTACTGATGAGACGCCAGTAAGCACGAAACGAATGTGCATGAGATTATACTTTCCGTTAATGCTGCCTTTGTATTTTGCTGGCCAGGTTTTCCGCCAAGTTTCGTTTGTATGACAAAATGTGACAACTTTTAATTTGAATATGTTGGCCACTGTTGGCTGATTTATTATTTGGGACTCGAGGAAGCCACCATTCGTTTTCCTGAATCAGTTGTATTGCCAATTAAGGCCATGTGCCATTGAAGTCTTATTTTATTGGCAATTTCACATTAGTATCTCCTCTTAAGCAATCATTGATTGCGTGGGTTATGGCAACAATTTTTAAATCAATTTTACGAGCTTGAAATAAACACCAATCATGTTGCATTTAACCAGCTATCGAACAATAAAGCAAATCTTCGGTCAGCCACACGGACTGACGCGTTTTGACCTTGCATGATCCTCATCAAAACACGACAGCAAACTGACTAGCGAGAATAAATCCGCAATCCATATATATATATATATATATATATATATATATATATATATATATATATATATATATATATATATATGTAAAGCGAAATTATACATGCGGCTCTCACCTCTAGTAGTGTGGAATACATTTCACTTGATAGTAAATGTTGGTTTCAGAAGATCATTTCAGTCAAGGACATTAACTTTTTTTGCCACATATATATAGGTAATACTTTTTTTGCTTATTTATTAATGTGTTAGAGAATAAGAGGAACAGATTTTCAGCACAATTTTAATATAGTTTGAAGCTCTCTATAATGGTTTTGTGTCCATTTTGTTCTTGTTGTTTTATATAAGCACCAATTGGAAATAACACTATTTAACCTCGCATAGCTTGATTATCCTGTTGTCTAAAACGTTATCCTTCAAATTAAAACTGGATAATTCGTAAGCATATGAGAATTCGTTCTTTTAATTCATTTCTGACATTCGAAACGTTTGAACACAAACTTCTGACTGGCCGGTACACGATTAATAATATTTCTTCTAACGGAATGTTGCTAAAGAGGCATTTCATGACTGGAAACATCAGTTTTATGTCACCTACGTTCTTACTTGATAGTTCAGTAAAATAGTGTTTCCTTTATATTTCTAGATGCACCGATTTGTTTTTAATTGATTGGTGGGTTCCAACTGGTTCCGACACTCTGAAGCCCCCTTAAGCTCCATGCCCGTAAATGTTATTGAAACCAGATTCTAGGAATATTTTCGGACAAGCAGATTAAGGACCGCTTCAGAGTGGCGGAACCAATTGGAACCCATCAATCAATTAAAATGTCCTGTGCACCTGGAAATGTAAAGGAATCAAATTTATACCGACTTACGTGTGCTATCAATGGTCACTAAATCGTCAATTCTGGAACTATCTCGAACAAAGTCAGCACTGCGCGAAGAAAAAAAAATGTAAAAATATTTTTAATTTTCCATTTTTCTTCCGATTCAAAAGATCCAATGACATCCTGTTCTTCTATTTTGCACCTGAATGGCTAAACTATGTTGCATAACAACGGTAATGCATTGTACAGCGGTGCGTTTACCATGGATATAATTGGTCGCATTGGTAGAACTTCTGGTATCTTTGGTTTACCGAACAACGTAGATGGGTCGCTTCAACTGGTTTATCTACAACACTAGCAGTAACGCCATTCGGCGTCAAGTCTATTTCGATTTTTGTATTATCGGAGATTATGTTTCTCATTGCAGCGCTGTAAATAACACTTTGTCACAGTTTGATGCCCGACACTTTATCAAGCGTCGCTTAAATTATGGACTTATTCATGTGACCCTTTTTGCGACATGTTATGTGCTTAAATACTATTTGTTGCGGAGAACTAATATATATGCAAGTGTGTATTAGGTGTTGCGAACCTAATAACAAATTAGTTCAGTTGTGACCAGAAGCATAAGCCAAAGGCAGCATGAACGGAAAGTATAATCTCATGCACATTCGTTTCGTGCTTACTGGCGACTCATCAGTAGGAGCCGGTATTACGCCCTTTAACCACTATATATTTGGTCGAAGAATGTGGAATAATAGGACGGTACAATCTCCTAGACGAATGTGTAAACATGCAATAGTGAAGCTAACATCATATAAAGTCTACGACAATGCGACTTCAAGGCTAACTCACTATATATATATATATATATATATATATATATATATATATATATATATATATATACCGAGTCTGTAAAGGATACTAACAATATGGCTATTGTGTTAGTAACCGATACCAACATTATTGTACCGAAAACGTACATGGTACTAACACTATGGTTTCCGAGTCGGTACATGTTACCAACCTGATGGATATCAATTTATGCTATAGTTCACCGAAATTGAGAATTACAACAATTTCTGAACACCTGTTACTCCAGTAAATCCATACACTCTGGCCTTGATCGATATCAGTTATCACATTTCGCGGTAAGCATGACATCATTCAATTCAATATATAACAGTTAAATACTGTTTGTTGCGGAGAGCTAATATATATGCAAGTATGTATTAGGTGTTGCGAACCTAGTAACAAATTAGTTCAGTTGTGACCAGAAGGATAAACCAAAGGCAGCATGAACGGAAAGTATAATCTCATGCATATTCGTTTCGTGCTTACTGGCGACTCATCATTAGGAGCTGATATTACGCCCTTTAACCACTATATATTTGGGTGAAGAATGTGGGATAATAGGACGGTACTTTATGTGCTTTAATTTGAGCAGATTATTTCAGTAATATGCATTTCTATATCGCTATACAGCACTAGCTAACTCTTAAATTTTTGCCTTACACATCGTACTCATCGAAAAGAACTCCTTTTGTTAATTCCTGATAAAATTGTAAATCTAAATTTTTATTTATCTACAATGGCAGATTTATATGTGGTTTGTGACAAGAATTAGTTAACTTTAGCAATAAATTAGAATATGGTGGAAAGTATACAAAATCCTGTCATACTTTCTGATCTCCTTGCTACTTCTATATTTAGAAGGAAAGTGTGTATTTGGATTTTAATGATACCAAAATTTACAGAATTCAATTGAAGTGAAATTCAAATTGAGTGAAAACTGGCTAACATCTTTGACCAGATTCATTAATCAAGTCATCATGGGATACTGCCCGAACCCAGTCACAGTCAAGTTTACCAGAATAGAATATTTTGCGTCATGTTTGGTATTTATATACTGAGCCAAAATAATTCTTCATTACAAATTTCAAACTGACTCATGTAAATTAGAACTGGAGCGGTGCTACGATATTCATGATTGGTCTTAACAACGATTCATTTCGTCATTTCGTCTTAAAAGATTCTCATCTGGAAGAATTTTTCTGATTTTTACAGTCACATAATTCATTGATTAGCACAGATTGAAAGCAATGCCAAAAAATTACATCGTAATACATGTGCAAATCTACTACATAAATTCCATCGCTATTGCATTTTTAGAAAAGAAAATAGGCGACGAATTGAAGCTTAAAAAAATAATTTCACTTAAAATCGAATTGCGGAATTGTATATAGATATAGAAATGAAGAAATTTATTTATAATTATAGATGGAAAAAAATAATCCCATAAAGGTCAAAATTCGGACAATAAATCAATAAATACAGTTTGACTTTGATATCAGCAATGAATAAATTGTGATTCCAGTTCATTATTAAATGATCTAGATCAAAACGAAATATTTGTCAATTTGTTATTCATTTTGGACAATGTTTTATTTTTTCCATAGTAGCCACAAGTATAATGCTAAGTACTTCAAGGTGATGATTGTTTGTTGTCACTTTACGGGACAAGTTGAGCTACCTGCATGAGGTTTTACCACAATAGCGTCAATTTGGCCGAAGTCACCAACCGTATTTTTCTAGACCTTATGACGAAGTCTTGTGGTAAAGGGGTTAAATATTTGCAGCGATAAAATCAATAAAAGAAAATATGTGGAATACTATTTGTGTCAAGTCAGTGTTGGTGAAGTTCAAATTGACATTCACCAAAAGCTAGGCGGCGGATATTATAAAAATAACAAACAAAATTGTGCAAATTCATTTTTATGAAATAATAGATTGGGAGATGTGCGGAACAAAAATATACTAAAGTGAGTACATGTTTTCAACTACAAGATTTCGAAACCGTAGGAAATTGACTAAGCAAGAGGGAATGGCATGATTTAGCTAATGTTCTTGACAGTATCTCGCCACATGGGAGGGTAGTTGCTGATTCACAACTGACTGATTATTTTGAATGATTAAAATGTTTAAGTTTTTTTTATATCCGGGCAAAACGAGGATCCTTAAGTAGCCAACGGTATATTACATAAATGAAAACAAAACAGAAAATTTTCTACAAGGACAATAGTTTTGCAAGTAATAAGGAGAACATGATGTTCATCTGGTATCTTAACAATATTGGCGGGCAGTGAACCGCGAAAATATATATTTAATGAACAGCTGACCGCGGATTTTAGACACCACAAACTCATTTAGTAGTCATCGTCGAAACGGCTGTTATCTACATGAGCGCATGGTTCAGCTGCTACGTTAATTTGAAGTAGCTTAATGTTGAGCAGATTAAATAACCCCAAATTCAAATGGATATAGTGTATAATACCCTTATTTGATAGGTACTCGATTCGAACACACAACCAACGTTCTTAGGCTTGAATGTATTCGAATGCGTCGAATATTTCATGAATTCGACACGTTTAATAATTCTGATTGACACCGTCGTTGATGAGATCTCCTTAATCCAAAGACCACATTTAGTGGTTCAAACTGTATAGAGTAATAAATTTTCATTTTAATCTAGATCGCGATCTTTATATAAACAACTGACCCATTAACGCACATAGATTTATCAGTATAATCCATGCTTTGTATATTGTAGATAGGGAAATTCATCCAGAAGTCCGGTTTCGTCCCTATTGGGAACTCATCACGTATTATACACAATTTGCTGCGGACAGGTCTCGAACCTGGGCACATCTGCTTCGGAATCTGTTTCTAAAACCATTTAGCCAATAACTGCTTATTTTTGAATCAAAATAGTTTCGCAAAACGCTGTGCTGCTGGTAGTTGTTGTCTTATCATTCACACGTGATGGAACTCTGCATTTCACTAGTGGATATGTGGAAAGCAATTCGTTAAGCACCAATGGTCGATTTAGACAATTAGATATTTAGCCCCACAGACCTAATAAAATTGCTAATAAGTTCTTTTTTGGTGGTCAATATAAATTTTGTCAAGACTGCTATGATTATCAACAGCAAGGATTTCCCTGGAAAAATTTATCTAAGGTGGGAAAAATTTACATTATACGGACTGTCTCCAGCTAATATTTGGATTATGAACATACTCCGTCTTTATATTAATAATAATAATAATTGTAATTCTAATAATAGTAATAATTGTAATAATAATAATAATAATAATAATAATAATAATAATAATAATAATAATAATAATAATAATAATATAATAATAATATTAATATTAATAATAATAATAATAATAATAATAATAATAATATTATTATTATTAATAATAATAATAATAATAATAATAATAATAATAATAATTATTATTATTATTATTATTATTATTATTATAATAATAATAATAATTATTGAAACTTACTTCATCAAATGTAGAAGAAAACTTGGGACTATCTGAATATACTTGTAATAGATTATAGTCAAAACAGTTTTTTGACGTGTTGTAATGAAAATTTTTAATTATTATTAGGTCGCATCAGCCGACGATCTTGAGTCTGACGGACAAATAGCAGGCATGTCAAGAACACGGGAAACACGGCGTCGTATTCAGGGAATTCCAGTCCTTTTGAGATTAACATTCGAGTCACTCTCTTGCGATGCAATGGGTGGAATGGGCAATCCAGATTTTGACAATACTGGAAATATTGGTACGCCAAATGACATAAATTCTACTAACCGTTCGGATACTAACGTTAACAATTCTAACGCGACTACTAATACTGCTTGCATTGACAAAAGTCGCTCTCGTCTCCAATTTCGCAGTATGTACCAAACACGAATTCCTCGAGGTGTAGTTATTCATGAGCCTACGCGAAACTTGGACCAAACAACTTCCAACATAACGAGTGTCACCAAAAATGAAAGTACTAGACCATCACTTCGTAGACCACGGCGGGTATTTGGAAATAATGGATTGCGTTACAGCCTTCCATGCATTTCATTTCGGTCTGATCCACCACAAGCTATATCTTTAGGACAATTTAACTTAGGAGATCATTCAGAGAAGGCTAAACAGGATATTCATGATGCAGGAAATGCAGAAAGATTTGCTAACACAAATTTGGCGAGTCATGCCAAGTCTTCAGCGGCTGGTAAATCCTCTAATGTACGATTACCAAACTCTGCTAGTTCAAATCATGTATCTGTTGCAAGAATGAATTTGTCTACAGTTTACTGTGACACTGTGTCACCATACTGCGAGTTAATTGATGGTCCGAAGAATGCTGAGGAGGAAAGCAACGCCTGTGATGCAGAGGATGGTGAAGATTGTAGAAGAGAGATAGTTGATGAAAACGAGTCGGGTGTGTTGGTATTTCCTTGTGGAGAACCGCCCCACAAGTCAGGTAGAACTCCAAATCCTTCAGATCTACGAATCAGTGTGGACGACAGTCCGCCCGCAGCCGTGTATACAACCCCAATTATTGAAGCACCCAGATTGACGCCGAGTAAGTTAGCAAATAGACACTTCTTCTTATTATGTTTTAATTTAATTGATCCGAATTTGTATGTCTAAATCCAGTACAATGACTGAAATCATAAAATAAAATTCGCCATTTAATTTATTTTAAACAAAGAATTTTTCTTTTAGATAAATGAAAAAAGATTATGATGCAACTTCTATGATTCCTTCTGTTTTCAGTGCATTAGAAATGAATTACTTCAAACATATCGACGATTTCGTCAAACATAAGGTCATATTCAAAACCAATTATTGATTTTATTTATTTGTTATTTATGCATATGTGTAAATAATGGTATTCCTGATTGTTGTATGAATGTTATAAGTCAAGGTTTTGAATTTAATATAAGCACCACACCCATTATATTTAAATTTGTCAAAATTAATTGAGCATAATATAACGTGGGAAGGTAATTCATCCAGTAGATCGGCTACGTCCTCATAAGGAACTCTTAAGGTACTGTCCGAAAATTGCCGCAGAAGGGCTCGACCTTGGGCACGGCTGCTTGAGAGTCTGTAAATCTATCCACTGTGTTACCCTACCGCACGCTACGCACAATTTTAATGTTTTGAACAACTTTTCTTTCAGGCGAAGTCTACATTACATCTCTTTAGACTTAGTATTCTATCTGGCCTCAGCGAATCCGTCATTATAGATAGGATACCACGCTACCTGAGGAAGTGGTGCTTAATTAAAACTTTGTATGATTAAACAATCATTGATTTCGTCGGCGGTGATGACAATTATGTAAACCAAGTTTTCGAACTCGATACAAGCACCAACTTCATTAACTTTACAGTTTTTATTATTAACTAAGCAATACAAAATGAAAATAAGCTAATTCATGTTGTATGAATCTTACCCAAAACTAAGTTTCCAAGAATCAATGTCAGATCTGATATTATTTGGCAGACTCCATGCAGCCTGGGAAATGAGATGGAATAAATGTATAATGTGACAAATGCAATTCATCAAACACACTGCCTTCTTCCTTATGAACCAATTATCAAATGCAAAGCAGAGTTGCCCTAAATAGGGCCTCAGGCTGGGAAACTTATTCACCACGCTACCCGAGCCGCGCACTGAATGCCATTTTCATTTTTTTACCAACATATATTTTTGGTCATTCTTTGCGAAATATGAATTCTATTGGCATTAGTTGCTGCCCTAATTTCTAAACAGGTATTCGTGATCTTTCAACGTTGAACAGACACCATGCAACATCAACATTGCATAAGGTAGCATTTGCAATTCAACAAGTTAAAAAGATTTGCTATTTTTGCGAACTAATCAAATACTTGTTATAATTATCACGCCGGAACTCAAACCAGGGCACAGTTTTACCGTGCTTGAAACTCATGCAAAATGCTCCCATGTATTAGATTGCATTCACCTTTTAGTCATATATTACTTATTGATATTTTTAACCCTTTTTAGACGCATTCTATTGCCATTAATTTCGAGTTAATGTTCTAAATAGCCATCCATTTTTTCTCATTGCATAGGAGACCACGCCACCTAGAGCAACAGTATTGAATTTAATTATGAGTACATTGCAGATAGGTGTGGTCACTAGAAACTAAGCATTGTGAAATGCATAACATGCGATTCATCAAGTAGACTAGCTTTGTCATTATTAAGCACTGATTAATAACTCAAAAGAATTTTGATTGCCGAGGTCTGATCCAAGACGTATTTGTTCAAGTTTTCAACTCCTCGGCTACGCCAAATAAAGCACGCCTTACATGCGATTTTGGGTAATTTACTACCTTATGCTTTTTGGTCTGTCGTTATATCCTTGGATCCTTTCGGCGTAATTTTTAAACGTAAGCTCTGTTTAGCCACACTCGATCTATCCTTATAGCCTGGATTTTATGCTACAGGTGGAAATGATTTAAGAACAAAATATATGGCACAACTGTTGTTATGTATGTGGTCAATAAAAAATTAAACATTTATTAGGATACCAAATGCAATTTGTCACCAGACTCGATTCATCCTTATTGATCACGTATCGATTTCCACGGTCAAGTCTGGAATCTGGGAGTTTGTCCTTCAGAGTCTTGAGACACGTTCAATACGCCACCCATGCCGCGCTTTTAATGAAATTTCACTCATATACGAACATAAAATTGTGTTCATCTTTTCTTCAGGTGGGTCATATTTGCATCAATTTCAACGTAAAAAGCGAAATTTATATCGTTGATCCATACTTATAAAATATACTAGTTAAATGATATGAATGTAGAAAAAATTGGTGCGTTGTTGCATATATATATATATATATATATATATATATATACATATATATATATATATATATATATATATATATATATATATATATATATATATATATATATATATATATATATATAAGTGCAAACGTGGCATTTCATAAGGTTTCCAACGCAATTTATGAACCGGACCTATTTCGTACATTCTGAGTCCACGTTAAATGCTTGCCAGTACTATATATATATATATATATATATATATATATATATATATATGCCTAAATATGTGTCTATACATATATAGAAATGGTATTATCTAACCGGGAAATTAGATTGAATCGAGGCATTATACACTATCAGCCTACTTCATTGTAGAATTTCGCATTGCCGTTACCTCCAGTGCAAAAGTTCAGCGATAAATCCAATTGATAATGAAAAAATAAATTTCGCCTAAAACTTTTAACGAAATGATACGAAAATGAGGTTCATAAAATAAGTTGAGAAAAAAATTGAAAAAAGGTTGTTCATTGAATAGTGGATTTGGTTATCTGTGCGACAATAATTTTGTAGAAGTAACATTTGATTTTGAGTTACCTGGTCAAATCAATCCTATTGATTTGAAAAGGTGTTGCTTTCGTGGTTACGAAGAAAGCTATTGATATTTACCAACAAATTTTGCCCATATTATTTAATGTTTTGAACAGAATCTTGATATGCGGAGGAATTACGCAAAATAGTATGAACACGATTGTTTTTTTAACAATAATTGATTGCGCGGGTTGTGGTAACAATTCTTTAAATCAAGTTCGCGAGCTTGAAGTAAACACCAATCCCATTGTATTTAACCAGTCGTCGAACAACATAACAAAACTACCGCCAGACGCAACGCACTGACGCGTTTCGACCTTCCATGATCATCATCAGATTATGACGGCAAACTGACTATCGAGGATCAAACCGTATTGTTATGTTGTTTGATGACTGGTTAAATACATTGGGATTGGTACTTACTTCAAGCTCGCAAACTTGATTTAAAGAATGATTATTTTTTGTTTGTCCTTTCTCGCTCATGAGCTGTATGAGAGTTTGATTTATTTGATTTTTTTCCTATTACTTCGAGTAAATTATTTATTAATGTTGTTTTAATTTTTTTAATTTAGCTGTTCATTTTTCACTTTTTTAGGGCCCAAGTATGTTGCCGATGATTTGTGTGATGAAAATTTTGACGAATTTGAATTAGAGCCACTTATTGACGAGAGAGGAGAGTATCAAGGCAGTAACCAAGCTCATAGACCACGGGCTACGAATCAACCATCTACCATCAGCCACATTTCCTCTGCGGCTCAACTGTCTGTCAACAATAATCAAGTACCTCAGGTTAGAAATATTAACATGTATTCTAAAGCTGTAAGCAGCTTTCTTTTGCTATTTATAGTATGTCTATTTATATTCAAATCAATAATTATGTAAAATGAAACAGAGTAAGATATTTAATGTTTGATTTTGTTTAGTATAACCCGAAGAATTAAGACTCTGTCACAATGTACAAAAGCATTTGTAAATTAGTAGTTCACAAAGTCATAGGAAGTATCCAACATTAATCGAAAATTTCAAATTTCGTCGTCGGTTAAAAATTAATCCAACGTAATGTTTTGAAACATTTTAAGGGAAAAGCTGAATTAGATTCGTTGACTAATAAGGTGGATCCGATTCGTGTTCATAGTTTCTTTTAAAGAAGAGCATATACACCGTTTTTGTGATAATATCCGATACATTTTTGTTATCAAGAATAATGTTTGCTATCAATCTCCAGATATGCCCAAACATTCTGAAAACGTATATAATGTTATATCACTTTGAATTCTGGTAAAGATTATGCAATTATCAGTAGAAAATTGGCGTGCTAGAAATTAAATTGAATAGTTTTTAATCAACTAGTTGCACAATATAGAAACATTTCAATCCTTCGCATGTATGTATGCGTTAAAAACTTCTTTGATAATCCTTAAATTACGACAGAAAACTTATTGATGAACATTAAATTTAGGATACCAGTTAATTGTATTTGTTTGGATTTTCAGCGGTTGTTTTCACAAAATTTACTTGGTTATGCAATTAGACTGTCGATGATTGCATGGTTAACAATTAATTTGTATAAATAAGGCTTATAGAACTTTTATGATCACCCGTACTTATTTGTAAAGTAAGTTGTTTTTGTATAAATTTGTGTATAATTAATAAAGTTTACCTGTTTTGCTTTTTGAATTTCCCGAAGTAGATTTCGCGTCATATCTCCTCAGATAGTAATATGCTTGTCCATCGGTATTCAATGCATTCTCCATTGCTAAACGAAGCTCTTAGTCAGTTAGCAAACTCTGCTAGTCAAATGCCTGAAGGCGCCATACCTTTGTTGGTTCCTTTGAACTGGAGTTTAGGCGGACAACCCATTACCAATCAACAGACAATGCAGCGTTCGTGCTCTAACCAAGTGGAAGTCAATCAGAGCGATATCAATGAGCCATTAAGTATTCAACAAGACACATACCAGCAAGGCCCTCATCAACAAGTTAACTCTGGCTTATCAACTGAAATAACCCTGCTACAAGGTGAGACTTCGCAAGAGATATTCATGTAAACGGCATTGATTTTGCAATAATTAGATCATCCTATTAGAATGAAATAAATTCTCAGTTATATGGAATTTACAGAAAAGAATTTAGATTAAATTCCATACGAATCAAATTTTCTTCAATGCCGCTTTATAATTTAAAACGAATTAAGGTAAAAAAATAAATAAATTATAGTATCATTGTCATGCTATAAGTTAAATTAAGTCTATTATATTATTAACGGTCCTTTTATTTAAAAAATATTTACTCCCGGCGTAAAATACCGCAAAAACATAAATGCACCCTTTTTCATTTATTATACTTTTTTATAACATTCATTGTAATTAAGTGTATATAGCTTATTTAAGAGCTATTTTTAACAAGACTTAATCATATATATATATATATATATATATATATATATATATATATATATATATATATATATATATATATATATATATATATATATAAAAAAGGACATTACGATAAATTTAATAATCGATAAATTATATGCAATGTTATATATACCACAAAACAAAGGAGACTCATTCTTAGCTTACATCAAGATATATTATTTTGCCGTCAGTCAGACGTGCTGATGAGTTTCGACGTTCAATGGCCATCCTCAGTGTATGATGGCAAACTGACTAGCGCGGATCAAACCACAATGCTTATTTAAGGTACGAAAATTTAGAAATACATTCTCTAGCATAATCTCTTTGGAGATATCGGCACACGTATAAAAGTTATACATTTAGAAAACCTTGATTTCTCGGATGGCTAAAACAAATCTTTAATTCACCTTTGCGAGTTTCACACATGGAGTCAATTATCATTATACCTAACCAATCGTAAGTTTGACTGAGACGGGTATTCAGTTCATTTCTTGACGAGGTGTGATTACAATTTTTAAATAAATGATTACAAGAGTACTAGTCTACTGAAAAAAATTACACCGACATTTAAAACAGGATTGCCAGGTTAATGTTAATAATAATCCTATTATATATAAATTTTCTCTATAAACTAAGCATTGTATAAGGCAGAAAGAAGCAATTTCTTCGGTTATTTAAAGCAAGGTTGCGATTTTCTTGTAAACACCAGTTGCATTATATTCATAATTTGTATGGTATAAATTAAGCATTTGAATAAAGTAGAAAATTAAATGCATCCAGTAAACCGGTTTCGACCTTATTGGGAACTCTTCGCGTACCTTCCACAATTTGCTGCGGACAGGACTCGAATCTGGGGAAGTCTGCTTCAAAATCTTTTTCTTGAACCCCGGAGGCACTCTAATACAAGGTACACACAGTTTAAAACGAAATCGGACTACTGGATGTATTACCTTTTCTACAGTATACAATGCTCAGTGTATAATGACAAATGTATGCATATAATCGGAACGGTGTTTTACATTAAGATCGAATACTTCATTTAAATAGGTTGATTCATCGCCCACTCAACCCATTTTCCTTGGACGAGACTCGAACTGGCACACATTGTCTTTAGAGTCTGTGATTCTATTTACTACGCCACCCATCTATTACAAAATAGAATCGTCATTTATACACTAACTTAGGTTTTATTATCAATTTATTGAAAAACTGTGCACCGTGCCGCATAATTGCAAACTGCATAGAGGCACAGATCACAAAATTAATGTGCCAATAAGTACGAAACTGCTGAACTGGATAAATGGCATTTACTACCCTCATAGGTTGGCAAAATCTTGAACCTTTTATCTTTTCAGATGATGTAATCTTTGGCCTCAGTTGATGGGTTCTCACTTGTCCCTTCTCCTTTAAGCCTTCAATTAGCTGATTGTCTGAAAGCGCTTTAGGATCAAGATCCGCCATTGATCTTTCACCAATATTTCGAGACGTTATTTCCAGTCTCATCTTCAGGGTTGACACAATACGCACAGGAGTAAAACACAACTTGTGCGTATTGTGTCAACCCTGAAGATGAGACTGGAAATAACGTCTCGAAATATAGGTGAAAGATCAATGGCGGATCTTGATCCTAAAGCGCTTTCAGACAATCAGCTAATTGAAGGCTTAAAGGAGAAGGGACAAGTGAGAACCCATCAACTGAGGCCAAAAGATTACATCATCTGAAAAAGATAAAAGGTTCAAGACTTTGCCGACCTATGAGTGCTAACAATTGTCCCGCACAAGAAAAATGCGGTCAAATCCGAAACGAAAAGGACAGCACTGAGAACCAAAATAATACATCTTTTAAAATTTACTACCCTGTAAGTAACTTTGTTTATACTGATAAAGTTATATATTACTGGGCTGGTGTATTTATAAGAATTGCTAACTTAATTTAAATAGATTTTATCAACAACTGCGCAATTAATTACGCATTATTCTGGTACACCCAGTAACAAATTAGTTCAAAACTGACCAGACAGAAAGGTAAACCAAAGACAGCATCAATGAAAAGTATAATCGCGTGCGACTTCAAAGCTTACTCACTATACATAATATATATACTGAGTATTTACAGGGTACCAAAACTTTGTTTATTGTGTCAGTACCAGATACTATCAATATGGTACCAAAAAGGTATATGGAACTAACAATATGGTTGCCGAGTCGGTACATGGTAACAACACGATGGATTTCAATGTATGCTGAAGTTCGCCAAAATTGAGCAATAAAACTATTTCTGAATACCGGTTACTCCAATTAATCCATATAATCTTGCCTTGACCGATATCACTTATCACATTTCGCGGTAATCATAACATCATTCAACTAAATAAATAACGATTATATACTGTTTGTGGCGGACTTTTCCCACTATATATTTGGGCAAGGAATGTGGGAATATAGGACGATACAATCTGTTATAAGAATGTGTAAGCCTGCATTAGTGAAGCTGACCTTATATAATACCTTCGACAATGCGATTTCAAAGCTAAATCACATTACGTAATATATATATATATATACCGAGTCCGTATATGTTAACAACACTTTGACTATTGAGTCAGTACTTGTTACCAACATTATGTTACCGAAAAGGTTTATGGTACTAAAACTATGGTTGCCGAGTCTGGGGAAATTGTAGCGTACTAATTTCCAACATTCCTCACCTAAATATATAGGGGGAAAGGGGTTTAATACCCGCTCCTAATGATGAGGCGTCAGTAAGCACGAAACGAATGTGCACGAGATTATACTTTCCGTTCATGCTGTCTTTGGTTTATCCTTCTGATCATATTTGAACTAATTTGTTACTAGGTGCACAACAACTAATGCATAATTGCATATATATCAGTTCTCCGCCAAAAACAGTATTTAATTGTTATATATTTAGTTGAATGATATTATGAATATCGCGAAATGTGATAAACGATATCGATCAGAGCCAGAATGTATGGCTTTACTGGAGTAACAGGTGTTCAGAAATAGTTATAGTTCTCAATTTTGGTTAACTTTAGCATACATTGAAATCCATCGTGTTGGTACCATGTACCGACTCGGCAACCATAGTGTTAGTACCATGGAACATGTCGGTACCATAATTTTGGTATCGGGTACTGACACAATAGCCATAGTCTTGGTACCGTTTACAGACTTGGTATATACACTATGTATATTGAGTTAGCTTTGAAGTCGTATTATCAAAGACTTTACTATTGCAGGATTATAAATTCGTATAGGAGATTTCACCGTCCGAAATTCCTACATTCCTCAGCCCAATGTGCATGAGATTATACTTCCCGTTCATGCTGTCTTTGATTTATCCTTTTGGTCATATTCGAACTAATTTTTTACTAAGTGCGCAACACATAATACAAAATTGCATATATATTAGTTCACCGCCGCAAACAGTACGTAACTGCGCAATTAATGGTTGCTAAGTAATACAATTTAAGAAGGAAAAAACACGAAATCAATAACATGTAAATTAAAGATGAATTTCCAAAACCCTTTTGAAAATAAAGTTATAAAGTTTAAAAAAACCTAAATTGGCTAATTTATACAATTTTTTGTCAGATTTTACGTCTAATTTGTTTTAAATTTTTTTGTTTTTAGGTGGCGAGATTGGAGCACAACAAGTTGCTTGCTTTATACCGACAAATATGCAGTCGAATTCAGACAACTTGCCCATGATTGCGCTTTTACCTCAATTGCCATCTAAACATAAAGGCCAACAAAACTAGATGAAGAAAAACATCTTATAAAATAATTTTATTTCTAAAAAGCATAAACGTGATTGACAATGTAAGAATGACTATTTGTAAACAGCAAGGATCTCATTTTTGAGAGTCATATAGTTAGCATGAATAACATTGTATTCTGTCATACTTTGCCATTGAAATACTCGTTATATTTCAAAAAAATACATTTTAATACGATTAAAGACGATTACGTTCAATTAAATTTCGTATAATAATTGCATTAAATCATAATAAACAATGGAGAGAATTGAGTTCTTATTTTGTCATATTGCATAAGGGTAACACGACCGTTTTCGACAGATCTTTCTAATTATTCAGGTGATAACCTATTCAGAGGTACAATTATATGCATAGGTGCACACACATGCAATTAGAAGCCACCCTTTTGGTTTAAGCACACGTCTAATTTTCCTTTCGTTTTTCTTGGCGTGATGTTTTTGTAAATTTTGTTTCTTTAGATTCTTGTCAATTGTACAAGGAAAACAGGGAGAATATTTTATTAGCATCTTCAGAACTACGTTCTATGGATTTTCTCAAATTTTATCAGTTGATGGCTGATTCGTTCATTGGATATTCAGCAGGCGTTGTCTACATAACCTGCTTACAAATAGATTAGCATGATTTTTTCATAATTATTGTAATTTTGGGTTTGTGTGAAAATATGTCTCAAGGCGAGAATTTACCCATCAAGCTACTATAACAGGCGTTAACGCGTTTTATCTGGTGTCTTGATTTTTTTGTTTTATATGAAAAACAATCGATATTTCATTATTAAAATTTGATTCTTAATGTTTTTTTATACAAAATAAGAGTCAGGTTGCGAGTTCGTTGAATAGTTGATTTAATAGTTTTATTTTATTCAAATGATACTTTTACAAATTAAATTCTGTTGTCGAAAAAAACAAAGAATTTCTCAATTAAGATGACATCTGGCACACTGGTGTACTTTGAACCTTCTTTTAGACGTTTCCTGAATGGCTTAGCTGAAATATAAATTTATTGAAACTCCTGATGAAAAATATGCATTTTCTCACAACATTGTCGAACAAACTAATTTGTCTCTGTAACTATATTGAATCATCTCGAAATCTCATAAAAAATTAGGTAGTTCATTCTGTGTGTTCTCCATTTTATCATATACTAATGTAAATATATTCAAAACATATTTAATGTTGGATGCAAAATTTGAAAAGTATATTTCATGGTCTCTTGAATTTAGTGCTTACCGTGCAAACTAGCAAAATTTGATTGCTTTATAGGAGATAATTTGTAATTAAATTGCGAATAGATTTTATGAATTGTGTTGTTTGCTCAATTATTATACTGTTCCATTTTGTCAAAGCCTTGCTTGCTACAAAAGTCGATTGAAAGTCGCCTACAACATGACATGGAAATAAACGGAACTCGAGCTGTTAAGTTTATGCAATAGGTATTCTTGGTCGAGAAAACCTGGTCGAGTACTTAACAAAAGTGTATAAACTTTCTACAAGTTTAAAGTGTACGACGCATTTTCTCACTTTTGCAAAACTAGTTGCAACCAACTGGCAGTTTTAACATTTAAATGGCATATACTTACTGATTAATTGTGTAATAAAATATACAGCGTAACATATACTGGTGATTAAAAAAAGGTTTCCTAATTTTGCTTAATGCCATGAATGTGCTACACTTGATAGATTTTAACAATCTAACTATAAATAAGGCAATTGGATAAATTATGTTTAATATATTTAAAAAATTTAGATTATTTAAATAGGTTCAATTAATATAATTCTTTTTAAACTAATTCAACAGTAGACTTTCACTTAAATTAAAAACATTCGTTTTAAGATCTGTTCGCATTTTAATTTAAACAATGTTTTCAAATGGCACTAACTACATCGGGACTTTTTAAATTTATTTATGTTTTAAATTATTTACTAAAATATTTTTAACTTGAACAGTTAAATGAAGGCTACCCCGCACATTATCGAATATTATTCACATAAAAATATAAAAGAAATATATCGTACTAGATTTTGGGGAGTTTACAGTTTGCGTAACGTCGAAAGACGAAATTTATTAAGATTTATGGGTTTAACTTAAATTGGCATATAAGTCCAAAAAAGCATTATTATGGACTTGATTAGATCAAGTTTGTGGACCTCAAATAAAATCATTGCACAAGAAAATTCATTCAGTCGCGAGGTTTCGCCAAAGTATTCGGATTTACTATATGTACGCACACCATTTTATCGTTATAGCTTTTACCTCTTGGGTGGGATAATTGAGTATATTTAATAGCACAAACTTCTAGTCAATTGTTATTGAAAACGCTCGAAGCTCTGAGATAATTTTTTCCGATCTTGTTTTAAATTGTTTAAAATATAATTTTAACACGACAATAATAGACTACATTCAATTCTGTTTTAAATTTTGAACCGATCCCAAGAATTGAAATTTATCTTCTTTCGAAACTATTTTCTTAGAAATTTCATCCTCTTATCTATCAAAAATCTTCTGAAACGTTTTTTAATACTTTTAGCCAGCAAACAGACTGAAGAAACATTTCGCCATCGACATAAATATTTGCCGGTATAGGTATTTTTGAACGAATAGATTCTGCTATTCATTTTTATGTACTTGATTTTTGACCAAATGACTAGAAATTTTAATAGAATATTTTTTTTAAATTTTATTCGTTTTCTTTGATAATACGACATATGTATAAACTATACTAAATATACTTAGAAGCCGAAGAGTTATTTAATTAAAATTCCGCACTAGTAAGTATATTTACGAAAGTATTGCACATTCTGCCTAGGTAAATAATTCTTCATTTTGCACCCAATACATTTGATTTGTTATATATTCTTTTAAAATAGTGGGACAAGATATAAGCAAACACCAAACAGAAATCATTTACCAGCATAAAATCTAATTCTGTTTTATTGTGTTAAAGCCTTGGAGCATTGAGATCGAAAGATTCCTATGCTTCATACAGAGGTGGACAACTGTGCATTGTAAGATTTTTAATACCAAAAGTATAAGTTAAAGATGAAAATGTCCGAAGCCAAATATTGCTTCAAAATTAATCATTCGTGCCCATTTATGTTTTATATTTTAAGCCAATCATTCAGTATAAAATGTATATAAAATTAATGCTTAAAATATATACATTACATTGAACGAATAACATGAGGGTAAAAAAATTTACTACTTATAGCATAATCAATTTTTGCAATTAAGTGTTTCGTTATGGAAATTTCGCATAAACCCTCATATTACTTAAACTTCGTCTGAAAACGCTAATTTAGTGTTATATAAAATGCAAACTTAGTCGAATGAATTTCATTGTAAATAATTTTTTCTCAATATGGCCGTCTAGTTTTACATTAAGCGACCAATATTTCAATACATTTTCTACACATAAAAATGATTATAATCCCTGCTGATATGTGTTGTGCTGTAAGCCTTCATACATTTTGCACGTGCAGTTTTCTGTTGCTTGTATATCTTGCTATTAAAAAATAAATACGCAAGAAGCTGCACTTAGAATAAAAAAACGTTTCGTGCTTTTGGCAAGAGAATCCAGTCATTGGGATTATGCCCTATTAGAACATCTCAGTGAGACTGTCAATAGTAGTCTCAATAATATTTCACAAATTAAATGCCATCTCTTTTGAACTGACATCAACAAGAATTCTTCCTATTTACATAGTGATATTCGGAATTCTGAAATTTCATATTAACTTAATAATTTTGCACAAATCAAGAAATTATACACATATTATATAGGCGGGTTGGTAAATAGAGAAATTATTCATTTTGATTATGAATTTATTTCAATCTTATTTAATTCTCAGGTATTACAAAATTAGAATAATGTACGAATTTTGAACACGTTGAAGAAAAGTAAGATTTAACCGCGTGCGAATAAGAGAGAGTAAACAAAATTTTCAAAATTCTAATTGTTAGTTTATTCCACAAATAGGCAACAATGCCTTTTCAAAATAAAATGCATAAATGTTATAATAAAACACTTCATTATATCATTCTATATAATATGTGCAAAAATAGGCAATTTCATTCATAAATTACGCGAATAGGCTTTTATAAAAATTAACATATAGAGAGCAATTTTAGCGAAACAAAATGCCAATATTTTATGAATGACGTTAACGAAAATTATTTGTCTATTAAGTTAATAGCACCTTTTTCACTTTTGCAAAAAAAGTAAAAGATTAAATTGACCCAAAATAAATAAAGAAATGTTTGTGGTCAAAGGAAATTACCTAATTGGCTAAAATGTAAAAATATCTATTTTTTGAAAAATTGGCGACTTAAACGCATGTTGAAGAAGAAACAGAAATTAAAGCTCTCATTGGTATAACATAAAATTAAAATATTTGAAATTTCCTTCCACACATAGCTTTTAGCTACCTAACACAAAACCGGTTATGTGTTAGCAATATATGTAGTATAAATGGATTACCTTTAAACGTTTATGGAACTGTTTCAGACTACTTTTTAATAAAAGTAAACTGAATAATTACAAAAAAAATTTATGCTTTTATCGGAATAATAACATTTCCTGGCATTGTATACATAGTAATACGACGGTTTACGTTTAAGATTTAACAGTCAAAAATATAATCAATAAATATATGGCTTATCACTGAGCATTTGGGCATACATTATGTCTATATATTTTGATAGCATTATATATATATATGCACATATATACATAGTATAAATAATTGCCACGGCCGACGGTAGCTACTTATACGAAAACAGGCAACTCATTTTCTATAAATTAATTATTCGAGTAGAAATGTGCCTTAGAATAATAGAGATATTACTGTTAATTTAAGGTCGTGCATTTGCTCCTCATATTATAAAACATTTTTATTGGGAGTGGATACCTTATGCTAATACGAGTTTATGAGAATCCAAAAAAATTAAACCGCTTATTTTCTTTAGATAAAACATTTTATTAGTCGTGATTTTGATCTTATTTCCTGATTCAATTTGAAAAACCATTTTTTGTTACTCGATATTCTCACTAAAGAAGCATATATTTGCCATTTTATGCCAACAAAAATATTGCAATTAATCTTATTGGTTTGCAATTGATTTTTTTCGAGATTTAATTTTGGTTAAATAAATAAAAATTTCTTCTTCATAAAACATTGATTTCTTTCCAAGGCACACGCATATAAATCAAAATTTTTTATGAGTGCTAATATATTTACACTGCAATTTTATTCGATTATAATTTGTCATTTTATTTTTGCGAGTGTTCAATAAAGAAACTGTACATTTTATAAAAATCAAAACGTATATTATTTAAACATTTAAATGACTAATTTATTTTACTTAAATAAATAATATTTCATGCGTTTAGTATTAGGTTTTTTAATTACCAGCCGCGAATTTTCCAAATATACTTTATGGGTTTTGCGTATATGCATCATCGGAATTAAAATTATCATTGGTTTTAAGATTTTTAATTTATTTATTGATTGATACTCCTGACAAATTAAAATAGTTTGATTTAGAAAACACAGAGATAATAAATAGCAATGCTTTGAACAATTTAAATTTACATATATTGTATAAATACGAATGATGATTTGATTAACTATATTGTGGAAATGGAAATGTGTTTTGAACTAATTTATTGCCTTCAAAGTACTTTATACTGCTTAAAACTGTTTCAGATTAGGGATAAAATAATTTTTAAAGGCATGAAAGGCTGAAATATTATTTTTTTTATTTGAAAATATCTGCAATCCATAAAGCGTTTTTAATCCAAATTTAGTACACGTATTTATTGTCAACAATTGAACATTAAAGCAGACACATATGGAAGCAATTCATTATCATGTTTGTACAAAGTGGTTGATTGTTATATAATGCCAAACTCCTTTAACAAACAGAATCACTAAACATACTTGATTACTTTTTATAATATATATTGATTGTACAGTTTATTTGCGATTTTCACCTAGCTATTCTGCATACCTTATGCCATATTATTCAGATTAGTCGTCTCATTTATGAATAAATGATTTTGCAGACATATATGAACCCGATCTTTTCAATTGAGTGTACGGAACTTATTCAATTTTAAGAAAATTAGTAATTCTGCTCTATAATTAATCTTGGTTACCGTATTAAAAAGTCCAAAACCTCAAGAATGTCAGCAGTTCTAGAAATATTTACTCTTCGTCATGTCGTTTCATAGTGCCCTTTTAATTTTTCAATAGGGAGGTGTTTGTTATTGTACATTTCTAATGTTGGACCTATCGCAACCCAAAAGATCTAGTTTATTACTAAGCATATGAGCATACTTGAGAAAGGCAAGCCTTAATTAAATACATATTGCCATTCCTATGTGCAAAGATAAAAATAACTTTCTTCTGAAGTAAGCAACGTTTTTTATTATTATAATCAAGGTTGCGGTTTTGATATAAACACCTGACCCATTAACTACTTACATATGTCAGTATAAACTAAGAATTGTATAGTGTAGAAAAGGCAATTCATCCAGTAGACCGGTTTCGTCCTTATTGGGAACTCATCATGTACTGGCCAGAATTTGCCGCGGACAGGACTCGAACCTGGGCACGTCTGCTTCGGAATCTGGTGCTCTAACCACTGAGCCATCCTGCCGCACACTACTCTACACACAATTTTTAGTTATATACTAAATAATGTAACTTGGTTAGTCTACTTTTCATTTAGGTGGAGCTCATATGGCATCCATTTAGACCCAAAGTTCCACCTAAATGAAAAATAGACTAACCAAGTTACATTAGTTAGTATATAACTGAAAATTGTGTGTAGTGTAGTGTGCGGCAGGATGGCTCAGTGGTTAGAGCACCAGATTCCGAAGCAGACGTGCCCAGGTTCGTATCCTGTCCGCGGCAAATTCTGGCCAGTACTT
Organism: Eudiplozoon nipponicum; assembly: GCA_029291075.1. Taxonomy (NCBI): domain Eukaryota; kingdom Metazoa; phylum Platyhelminthes; class Monogenea; order Mazocraeidea; family Diplozoidae; genus Eudiplozoon; species Eudiplozoon nipponicum. The sequence goes on from JAQBSW010001154.1 coordinate 74,469, forward strand.
GATGAGTTCCCAATAAGGACGAAACCGGTCTACTGGATGAATTGCCTTTTCTACACTATACAATTCTTAGTTTATACTGACATATGTAAGTAATTAATGGGTCAGGTGTTTATATCAAGAGCGCAACCTTGATTATAATAATTATTATCACCACCCGCGCAACCAATGTTCGTTTAATTATATAAATGTTCATTTCAATACCACTTCCCCATGTAATGTGGTGTCTGTTCAGTAATGACAGATTGGGCATGGTTAGTTGGAACTTTGGGTCTAAATGGATGCCATATGAGCTCCACCTAAAGGAAAAATTGACTAACCAAGTTACATTAGTTAGAATATAACTGAAAATTGTGTGTAGTGTAGTGTGCGGCAGGATAGCTCAGTGGCTAGAGCACCAGATTCCGAAGCAGACGTGCCCAGGTTCGAGTCCTGTCCGCGGCAAATTCTGGCCAGTACATGATGAGCTCCCAATAAGGACGAAACCGGTCTACTGGATGAATTGCCTTTTCTACACTATACAATTCTTAGTTTATACTGACATATGTAAGTAATTAATGGATCAGGTGTTTATGTCGAGACCGCAACCTTGAGTATAATAATTGTTTTCACCACCCGCGCAACCAACGTCCGTTTAACATTTTTTATTTTATGTACGGAAGAATAGTCTAAAATGACCAAATCAAAATAAATATTATATGTAAGAGAAGGCGAACAAAAAATGAGACTGGATGAGTTTGTGAAATAGAGGAAAGGTAAGTCATTAGTATGCATCCACTCCAATTCAGGATCAATGCTCGTAATTGCGGTTTCAGCCACAGTTTTGTTATCAACAGCCCTGCGTAAAGCAGAAACTCGTTTGTATAAATTATTTGATAATTTTATTAAAGTGCATATTTTCAAAATATTGGTTAGTTGGTGATCAACCTGCGTAGGTCAATAAATCTCATACATAAATTTAGTTAATAATAATAATAATTAACAACTAGAGAAGAAAAACATTATAATTTAAACGCGTGTCAAATCATATGGCAAAAATAAATCTGAAATTGCCCTACACATCCAAGTTACCTTAAACGTATTTTCTCCAGATATCGCGCATATAATTAATATCAAATGCCATAAGTGAAATGAGACGTGTCGAATTATTAAAATGTAGCCTGATTTGCCTAGATGATGCAGTACCATCGGATATTAAATTGTTGTGCAAACATGGCTGGATGTTTGACCATTTCAAAGTTGCTTTATAGTGTCCAATGCCTTAGAATATTATACAGTATATATATATATATATATATATATATATATATATATATAATGCATTGTGGCTCGTTATGTCAAAAATTGTTGCATCGCAATATAAATCAGCTAAGTTTCATTGCAAACTACTTTAACTATTACGAAATACAACAAAAAATGAAACACTATCCAGGACTATTTCTGAGCTTGGAGATAAGCTGAAGGAAAAAGAATCCTAACTAAAAAATGGTCTCGCTTGATGTCTCATCCTTATTTACAAGTATTCCGCAAGAAAAAAACAACGACGATCTTGTTTGAACTGATTAAAAATGAGTTTCAAGATGTTCTTATGGACACCAATGATATATTAAAGACTTCATATAAGCATGTAGAAAAACTTACAGTACAAAAGAGGCTGAAAACTAGAATAAATCAGCATCTCCCTCAAAAACTCATTAAAGAGGGGTGCAGCTCCTGCCCAAAAATCATCAATTTGCGAACATGTACTACTCACAGGTCATGTAGTTATTAGTAACCATTTTCAGTTCTGTACTAGGCAATGAAGGAAAAATGCTCCGGGCTTTTGAAGCTATTGCAATCAATAAGCTGAACCCCTGTTTAAACGTGCAGAAAGTAATTCAAAAAGAAATTAAATTTGATTGGAACAAAGATATAAGTAACAAACCTTTAAAAATAGTCTAGGCTCCGCAAAAAAACGACACAACGGTCAATTACGGTCGCACTCACATTGGAAGCGATGACACAGCACATGACGTTACGAAAACGGAATGGTCTAAGTTGCGCAAAACAAGGACAGACATAGCAAAGAGGGAATTACATACGACAAATGTACAGTTGGGATTGGATGAACGAATATATTAACGAATCCAGAATAATGGCTGCAGTTACTGGTAGAAATAAGATTTATTAATAAATATTATTCCATGGAGTACGTTGTTTTGTTCCATATTTAAAAAATTGTGAAAATGTCATGTATATATATATATATATATATATATATATATATATTTATTTATTTATATATATATAAATTATTCGTTATAATAAAATGAATCCCTATGTCAACCTTATTTATAAAGTTTAACTTTATAGCTCCAACCGAAGTACGGAAGAGACAGGTTTGATATTTGCAATGGTTTATCAACTTTTAATGATCCAATGAAAGATTTATCGCTCACCAATTTGTTTAACAATTATGCTGCTTAACAATAATTGTTTGCGCGGTTGGTGGTAACAATTCTTTAAATCAAGTTTGCGAGCTTGAAGTAAACACCAATCCCATTGTATGTAACCAGTCGTCGAACAACATAACAAAACTACCGCCAGCCGCAACGCACTGACGCGTTTCGACCTCTCCATGATCATCACCAGAGTACGACGGCAAACTGACTATCGAGGATCAAACCGCATTGAATATATATGGAAATCAAATTTAGATATGCGGCTCTCACCTCTAGCAGTCTTGCATACATTGAACTTGACTAGAAATGTCGGCTGCACAATTTCTATGCAGTCACGAACATTAACTGTTTGTTATAATATAAAGAATCCCTATGTCAACCTTATTTATAAAGTTTAACTTTATAGCTCCAACCGAAGTACGGAAGAAACAGGTATGATATTTGCAATGGTTTATGAACTTTTAATGATCCAATGAAAGATTTATCGCTCACCAATTTGTTTAACAATTATGCTGCTTATTTCTAATTTCCCCCTTCTCCTTTGGAAGCCAATGTCAGCGGCAGCAGAGGTAAAATAATCACTTTGTAGGATATTTGGAAGGCATCAGTTTAAGAATTCAACTTTTAAAAGAATCTGATTTATTTTAAACCGTGTAAAAATCTCGCTGAACTCGGATTTGCGCAGCTTCATTTATTGTAATATTAGTAAATTAACCAATTATTTTTCATATAAAAATTAAAATGTCGTCTGTTATTTTGCCTATATATATTATGTTAGACTTTTTAATGTCAAAAGCTAATTACCGCAATTACCTGATCTGTATTTTGACTAACACAGTACTTATTCCAGTTGTCTTCTTTATCCAATATATTTGGGCTGCCGCTATTGGCCTTCTTCTTCTTCAGTTGGTCCATCCTCACCAGTTTTACAAAACAAACTAACGAAGCAAGCGCGATATTTCCTCTGACCATATTATTTATACTCCAGACGAGTGAGGATGGACCATCTAAAAAGGTGGCCAATAACAGCAGCCCAAATATATTGAATGAAGAAAAAAAACCTGGAATCAGTACTGCGTTAGTCAAAACGCAAATCGGTTAATTTCGAATAATCGAGTTTCGCAATTTTTCCATTGTTTTAATGTCTGCAACATTTTTGCCTGAACAGTTGCTCCATATTTGCGAACGCCTACTTAGCAATAACATGATAGCCTTAACCTTAAATAGAGTTAACAATGTAAAACATCAAATTGACTACGCTACAGCAACTGTATTTGACCAACTTATCAAGATATTTATATGCTTTCCACATAACTTATGTGTCTGTTGAAAAGCAATGTAGTCTTATTAAGTAAAAGCAAATAATTTCTATTAAACATATCAGACATTACAGGTGAAATATTCTTTAATGCAACTTTGTTTCTTTTCATCGGGTCTTAAAATAAAGGCGTCACATTTACGCCGAACACATCCTGCGAATATATTACAAACATAATTATATTAAACAAAACAGCAACACCAGATTGTTATTGGGTATAATAGACTTTAAGCAGCAAAAATGTCAAGAGCTTATTTCATCCACATGCGAAGATTTTGTGTTCCAATTTCAAATCTCAAAACCAATTTTAGTGAATAAAAAAATTCGATTTTGTTTAAATCGACAACCAGTCGATATAAAAATACACACGAAATGTGCAACCAAAATAGAAACATAACTGCGCACAGTTGCGCATGGGACTTTGATAGCCTTATGGTATTGCTAGTTCGCGAACGAATTAAAGTTTTTGTACAGTTCTGGACAATATCGATTTTTTGAAACTGCCTCCAAATAGTAAAGCATAATATCACACGTTGCTTTAATTAGATTAGAAAAGTATTTAGTTAGCATATCGCAAATTTCACGGGATAAAACAAGTGTAGTTATAACAGTTAGATACTGTTTGCTGCAGGGAACTAATATATGTACGCAATTGTTTATTACGTGTTGCGCACCTAGTAAAAAATTAGTTCAAATATGACCAGAAGGATAAACTAAAGACTGCGATGAACGGAACATATAATCTCCTGCACATTCGTTTCGTGCTTACTGGCGACTCATCAGTAGGAGCCGGTATTACGCCCTTTACCCATTATACATTTTGCTGAGTTACTAATGGTAAAATAGGACGCCATAGCCCTATTTACACCGAAATCCATCATTTTGGTATTATGTACTGACTCGGCAACCATAGTTTCATTACCATGTTGGTATCGGGAACTAAAACAATAGCCATTGTGTTGGTATCCTTTACAGACTGTATATATATATTATATATAATGATTTAGCTTTGAATTATGATTGTCGAAGAATTTATATTCAGTTAGACACTTCGGCAGCTTTACACACTCCTATAGGAGAATGTATCGTCCTATATTCTCACGTTCCTCATTCATATATATATATATATATATATATATATATATATATATATATAGTGTATAAAGGGCGTAAAACGGGCTCATACTGATGAGTCGCTCGTTGTCACAAAACTAATGTGCTGTCTGGGGCTTATCCTTCTGGTTATATTTGAATTACTTCGTTACTACGTGAAAGTATAAGTTGATATGTGACCATACAAGCGTGAATTAAATCTTATATTGCATCTGCTTAAACTATTTTCACCACAGGAACATTTCCAAATTAAGGTAAAGTTGGATGCAGATTACACTGGAATTGTCCTTCACATTAGTTAGACGAAGTTTGGTGATGAGTGTTATCGAAATTACGTCAAGTACAAAATACACAAAAGCATAAGTGGAACGCAAACAATATCTTATACATAGATAGGCAATACAATTTAACAATAATTTATTGCGCGGGTGGTGGTAAAAATTCTTTAAACTAAGTTTGCGAACTTGAAGTAAACACCAAACCCATTATATTTAACTAGTCGTCGGTGGTAGTTTTGTTATGTTTTTCGACGACTGGTTAAATACAATGGGATTGATGTTTATATCAAGCTCGCAAACTTTATTTAAAGAATATCAAATACGATTTATTGTCTCTTCACTTATTTTATTTTAAGTAAATATTCTCAAATTTTTTTTTATCAAAATAAATTATCTTCCTTTTTCTTTTCAATTTTAAACCTAACGTACGGACTTCATTGATTGAATTTATTAAGCAATCCTCCAGCGAGTACACGCCTACCATAGACGAAAAATATCTCTTCAGCATTACGTTTAACTCTTCATATAAATTAAGGTTATTCCAGTTAAACATGCACGAAAAATACTTAAGCTATGTTGGGGGCCAACATCGAACCCTTTTATAGACCACATTTTATCTGCATAGTCGATCATTAAAAGTGAATTGAAAAGCTAATTATTATAGAAACAGTAATCTTTACAGTTGTATTTCACCCGAATAAAAAATTGGGACGTTATGACATACAAATTCAATAGTTTTACTTAAAGAGACATTAGTAAATAAAAAACAAAAATCTAATAAATCCATCCAGTGACATTTAACGATTAAATTGTCTATCTTTACAACAAATTCGAAGGAATCTTTCAATTTATACAAAGAAATTTGATTTCTTGCTGGCTTTAATTGCTTAGCCATCCGTTTAGACAATTCATGCGTTGGAACACCATTTTTATGACTTCGCTAAAGCTTTCAGCCTCGGCGTTTTTGTTCCGACTGGCAACAGCTGTTTTTGTTCGGCAGGTGAAATCCTTCCATTTTATAGAAGGTAAAGAGTAATCCGGTGAGATGATCCTCTTACTTTTTATGTTCCAACATCCTTAGTGTTAATGTAATATTGCGGAGCAGAAATCAAATAATTAACCTTATAATCGTAGTCATCACAATCCATTACTAAAAAGCTAAACCTTTATTTTGATAAAATAATAACACGATCACTGACTTTGGCCGCTTCTTGTGCAGTATCCATGTGTGCTTTTTTTAGGCAAACAGGCTTTTCTTTAAGCTATTGCTGGCTGTCATTGTTATTTGCTTTCAAATCACACAGGTGAGTGAATAAACTGTTTCTTGCCACTTCTCATTCTTACTGAATGTTTTGAGGCTTCATAAGTTTATTTAGAATAAAACTATGTAATTTAATTATATTTTTCGTCCAAATTTTCAACAGCATAAGCAAAACAACATAATCAAGAAAGAACACAGACAAATTAGAACGCGAAGTACTCATAAAATTATTAATTATCCTTTAAGTTTTGGGAACATATTACTTTTGTTATAGAATAGCGGAGAGAAATTTTAAGAGCTAAAAATCAAAAATAACGATCAGCTTTGTTATTTAAAATTCATTTGTTGGATATGATTTCAGGTGATTACCAACTGAACAAGAGCGTTTGCGATTGTAGGCCAGGCTGTTTCTAATATGCTGCGGAATTTAAAACGTTAGAAATCATAATTCTTCATCCACATGGCACTCAAACTACAAATGGGTGAACTTTGAACCCGTTTATATAATTACACAAGCATTGGTTGTGCAGAAGATGATAAAAAGTATTTAAATCAAAGTTGCGATTTTGATGTTAATAACTTTCCCATTATATGCATAATTTTTCAGTATAAACTTAGCGCTGTATAATATAGAAAAGACATTTCATCCGGTAGAGCGGTTTCGTTCGCGGCAAATTATGAATAGTACGTGAAGAGTTTCCAATAACGACGAAACCAGTTAACTGATTGGTTTGCATTTTCTACATTATATAGTGCTTAGTTTATACTAACAAATGTATTTACTTAATGGGTAACGGTGAATTAATCGAATCCCTGTAGCGTATATATATATATATATATATATATATATGAAACCCCGTTTATGAGGCCGAGGCCATTTTGAATGTGCATTCAACTCATTACTGCTTCTTTATTGTGTTTCTGTATTGTGGACAAGCAAATGTACTAATCAACGAATAAATTTAAAATTTACAATTTTAATTGTCTAAAATTGCGAATTCAATTTAGTATGATATAAACGAAATTTTTCAATTTTTTTCTTCATACTTTGTTCTAGAATAATTTTAGGTTATAATTTCAGTGAGGTCTTCTTGATTAATAGCAGCAAATAAATTTTATCTTACTTTTTGTGCCTAAAATGAGATAAAAAGTCGCAGCTAACATTGCGATAGTCCTGAAAAAGTCCTTCAAAAATTAAACAGATCTTATTCAAATTGACATTCTGAATGAGAATATTCCAAAATGAATTAATCATTAATTAAAACGGGTAAGCACAAATTAACGCTTTTGTTTCTATAAAATACTTGCGTTAAAACTCTCGGTTTTCTTCAGATACGTATGCGTCAAAATTGTTTAAATAAATAAGAAGATGAATAACTATAAAATATATATGCGTGTGCACTTGTGCAGGTTTTGAATTAATGTAAAATAGCAAGATTTTCATTATGTATGTTGCTGTTATTCAATAAGCATTGCATCAGATATAAAAGAAAAAAATCATAAATTGGTATATTATTTGAAATTCGTGAAGTTTGTGGCGGGGTTGACTCAGAGGGTAGTGTCCATAAACCTCAAAGTATATTTACATCGGTTCAAGCCTTATCTGCGGAAAATTCTTGACAGTAATTGACTACTGCCCAATAAGGTTGAAACCTGTCTTATATATGCATTGCGGTTTGATCTTCACTAGGCAGTTTTCCGTCGTGCTCTAATGAGGACCATGGAAGTTTGAAACGCGTTAGTACGTGTGAATGACGATAGTGCAGGTACGTCGTGTGACTGTTTTAGTATAATGTGTATGGTGATTTTATCAAGCACACAATCAAGATTTGCAGTATTGTTATCACTACCCGCACAATCAATGATTGTTTATTTATAAGACATACATATCTGACGGTAGCTGCAAAAATTGATGATTGTGAATGCAAAAAATTTTGCAGCCGACATTTCCAGTCAAGTACAACGTATGCAAGACTACTGGAAGTGACAGCCGCACACCTAAATTGGTTTTCATATATATGCAATGCGGTTTGATCCTCGCCAGTCGGTTTGCTGCCGTTCACTGGCGATGATCATTAAAGGTCAAAAAGCGTCAGTTCGTGTAATTGACAGTAGTCTAGCTATGTTGTGCGACAGGTTAAATAAAATGGGATTCGTGTTTATATCAATCACGTAAATTTGATCTAATGAATTGCTATCACCTCCCGCGCAATCAGCGATTGCTTATCTGGATTACATAAATACGTGTTTCGAAAGCTGCAACAAGCTAACATTTGTGACTGCAAAAAAATTTTGCAGTGGATATTTCCAGTCATGTTCAACGTATACGAGTCTACTAGAGGTGAGAGCCACATTTCTAACTTTGCTTTCTCTACATATGCATTGTGATTCGAACCTCGCTATTCGGTTTTCCGTCATGCTCTGTTGACGATAATGGTAAATCTATATACCTAATTACATATTACTAAAGTTAGTTTTGTTGAGTTCTACGACAGATTATTTACAATCGGATTGTTCATTATATCAAACTATCAAAAGGCTTCAAAGAAATTTTGAATAATTTGGTTTATTCTGACATCATGTATGTTCAAAATTCCGCTAGTAAGCATCAGTACAATATAACATCAACATGTGACATGGTATCTGTTTTATGAAGAAAGATGGAGAGTGGGCAGTTGAAACTTGAGATCCTAGGAGATTCCAAAACTTTTCAAACTGAAGGAAAAATTTAACAATTAGCACTATCTTGTATAAGACTTAAAATTTGTTTAGTACGCTGCATAGTTGGTGCACTTGATAATGTCTCTAGATTCTTAAATATATGCGATTGGTTCGAGCCCAGTCCGTGGCAAATTCTGGATAGTACATTATGTGTTCTCAGTATGGACTAAATTGGTCTACTGAAAGATAAATAACAAACTGTGTCAAACCCAACATATTGTGGGTAGACAGGTCTCAATGCAATGCTGAATGAGTATCGCTTGCTTAATATTTTTATTGCATATCTTTTAAAATGTTCGCTGTACTCATAACTAAAAAAAATTAGTAACATTTTTTTATAACGACAAAAATATTTGCGCATTATACGTGTGGTTTAAGAAAGTCGTAAGCATATATTATCATTTGAATGATTTTACACAACTATTTTTCAACAAATTCATTTTAATTTGAAAATATTCGAAATATGTACACTTTTCAAAGTACTCTGATCATTTGACATATTATTTTGTTCGCAATTCAAATATCATCTGAATATTTCGAATTTTAGCTTAGATATGAAAATATAACGTGACTCTAATTTACTTACAATAATGCAGAAGTATGTTAGATATTTAAAAAATAAAATTATTGCGCATACATAAAATTTTATTTTCATAATTTTAAAACTCAACACGTGGTTGTAAATAAAGTTCACTTGTTTATTCCTCTAAAAAAATATGCACATAAACGGATACGTTGATGGTTTATTATTTTTTTAAATTAAGCTTTCTTTATATTAAAATGAAAATCACGATATTTTTTAAGCCGGAAATTAATTGAAAAATTCGTATTTTTACAAACACTCACAGTATTTTAATCATATTCAAATTAACAATGGATTTGGCCTAACTCGAAATGCCATTTTCCTATATGCCAAATATTTTTTGTCTAGTCACTTTTTATAAATGCTTTGAAATTGTATTCATTTGATCATTAGGCAAAGGAGTAGAATGCGAATAAATTAATCAATGTGTAAATTGAATCTGAAATTTAGAAAAAGGCTTAAAATGATTTCAAGAATGTTTTTAACGACAACATCAAATTTCAAACAGCAGAAAAATATTAAATTCAGTTGACCTTCTACAAATAACCATTTAAAGACATTCTTGTTTTTAGGATTGTATGTATTCACAATGAAATTAGTTCATAATCCTATCTTTTCAAGAAGTAGAATAAAGGTATTTTTTGAATGTTACAACGAAAAGTAGCTGAAAGTTAATACATGTAATTAAGTAAGCATTTTAGATCTAACAAATAAGAGATCGGAACAAACACACTTCTAAACGCATTACTATATATATATATATATTATATATATATATATATATATATATATGATGTATCTTTTTTTAGCCCAACAGTTTCTTATTAAGACAAAGTAAACGTTTGGTTACGCGATAAATTATCTATTAATCAAAAGTTTGACTATTTAATATAATTTGCTGAATAGAATAGTTCTTCATAGGTTTTATAGTTCCACAATTTATGCGATAATCACGTAGTACATACGCTCAATCTTAACATGCTCTTATCAAGTCATATTAGTTACTGCTTAAAAAGGTGAAGAATGAAAACGTCTGAAAATGACCTATTCATGAATAATGACACAATTTTCCAAAATGAGGACTATACCTATTTTGACACAACAAAATCAAAGAACTTGGCTGTTATGCTGAAAGTAGTATTCCGTACATACGAGAATATGTGTTCCTAAAATGTGGCCTTGCTGTATATATATATATATATATTATATATATATATATATATATATATATATCATTTAATATATATATATATATATATATATATTATATATATATATATATTAGAGTGGTATTTATATCAAACTGGCATCCTCGATTTAAATAATTTTTATCATCATCTGCCCAATCAATCCATTTTAGATAAAACAGTTATTAGTTGGTTAATTTTGGCATTAAAAAAATCTGGATGACGCGACACTTTTTTGTGCATTACGGGGACGAAATTTTAATCTCATAGATCAATTTCATAGTCACCAAATTTGCTTGAACTCGTAAACTAGGTGAACATTGCGTGTATCAACTCAGTTAGCTCAGCTCTAGTTTACTGAACTGGAAAATATAGCTTATAAAACAGGGTTTTTTATAATTTTTAATATATTTTGCTTAATTTAAAATATTTCCCATATTGAAAGATCACTGATTGCGAGAGCGGTGATAACAATTATTTAAATCAAATTTTCGAGCTTGATTTAAAAACCAATTCCATTAAGTATGTCTTTTTCAGTGTAGACTAAGCATCTTATAGTGTACCAAAGGCAGTTCCCAAATTTTTTTCTTTGATCCCTTGCGTTGTCCGTTTATATTTTATTAGCACATGTGATATCCTCCCAAATTTTAATTTCTAATATGGCCGTATTTGGATGTTTGCTTAGATCATACAAATAAGGCACAATCGAATATATTATTGGTACTTTCTGAAAAGAAACAAACCAGTCCGATTAATACTAAAAAAAGAAGTTAATTTCATAAGCAATCTTGTCTTTGCTTATTTTTAAAAGGACACTTCGCTCCAAATCCTTTATAGATTCCAACAAGTAATGTTGGATAACAAAAATACTCATAAAAATACACATTTTTCATGTTAGTAATGTAGAAATTTCTTGAAGCAAAATGAAGTAACATGTTGCTGAGTGCCTGATTTTAAATAGTGAAGGAGAAAGGCATATACCATTTTATTTTTGTCAGAACAAAATTCGTCTGTGATACCTTGTAACATATGTTGTAAATTCAGATAATCATAAAGTAATATGTTTAAGTGAATGCGCACATTATTCAATAGTGAGCACGAAGGGTAAAATATACATGCATATTTATTAATTCTCTGCAACAAAGAATATCCTAATACTATTTAAATCGTATTTCTTACGGAAAGTCAAGAAGAATGGGAATTCAACAATTCTTACATTATAAATCGCTTCCGTCAATAGTAGATAGATTGGCGCTTCAACTTCCATACGTCATTTTTATCAACTGTTGGAAAACTTACCATCGGGAGGGGAGTTCTCCGTCTGAAATTCTTTGAACTTTAAGCAAGAACTGGGATTTCATCTAAATGGATCAACTTTTAGTCGTTCTTTTGAGGTAACAAAGGATTATCCACGTGTTTCCGTACATACAGGAGGTGCGCATTGACTTATGTTGATCATTATAATCAGAATTTGACAGTATAACGTCTTTTACGATTATGCCTCATTTCAGCTTTTCCAAAACATATGGTATTTATTGCAGCTTGAACCCTAACAATCTAGTTAACAAATTTTTAAGTATGTCCGTCCGATGTTGATTTTGACAAGTTCGGCGTGTGGTAATTAAATAATGCACATTAAGAAATGTTACCCTCACTTACACAGTTAATGTTTGTGTATTATAAAAATTTCTCATTATATTGTGGAGAAAATCTTTATTAGCAGAAATCAGCGCACAGCCTTAAAATGCTAGTAATCTGACGATACTATTTAGCGTAGACTATCAGAGCGAGGAGTCAATGATCTAAATTCAGTTATGTTAATGTGCAATACGCAATAGCTAATGTTACTGTTAACATCATTAAAAGCATCAATAACAATTATTACTCATATTAATATTCATTACCTACATGTCGCAGACTATGAGTAAAATTGAGATAGCAACGTATACTTTCTATGTTAAAAATTTCAAGTGGATTCGTGTGTGTGTGTGTGTGTAATGTTTGACAGGGTGGCTCAGTGGGTAGAGCACTAGATTCCGTAGCAGACGTGCCCAGGTTCGAGCCCTGTCCGCGGCAAATTCTGGCCAATACATAATGAGTTCCCAATAAGGACGAAACCGGTCTACTGGATGAATTGCCTTTTCTACACTATACAATTCTTAGTTTTTAATGGCATATGTAAGTAATTAATGGGTCAGGTGTTTATATTAAGATCGCAACCTTAATTAGAAAGTATTTTTTTGCTTTGTTTCAACTGAGGTAAATATGTTGCTATTGTCATTTATAATTGACTCATTATTATATTTTTGAGTACTTTAATGAGCTTCGAATCGAAATTAAGAAACTTTAAGCTTCTTGGTTAAAATAATTATGATCTCTGCAAATTAATAAAGTTAATAATCACAGTGAAAGAAATTATGGCTAATAGATATCATCGATGAAGTACGTATTAACATTATATTGTTAAATAAAAATTCAAGATATACTTGGAATCGACCTCGATGCATTTTTATCTTTGGATATAGTTTGGTAAAAACTTATATCTATATATTCAACTTATGAAATATTTATTTATTTTGGCATGGTTACACAATAGGACATATAGAAAGAAGATGGTCTGCCAGAAACAAAATATGTAAAAGTTGTTATTACAGGTAAACATGCGTAAGAAGCTTTATGTTGACTCATCTGTAGAAGCCGTTGATTGACACAAAATCGATTATTTATATCGGATCATGAAATATGGGACAGTTGAATGGTGTAATTAGAAAATCGTATGAATACCATTATAGCTGATGTGTTCATGTTCGTAGAAAGTAGTTTTTTTTAAATTTACGTCATTTTAATAAAAATTAGTGCAAATACTATTTTAAAAACCTTTCTTACACCTAGAATATTGTCATTATCTACGTGCGCTCACGCTTTTTAAACTTCTGTATTCAATAGCATCATGTGTTCAATTGGAATTTATTTATCAAATGATACATCAAGTCAAGGATAGGTCTTCATCGAAAAAAATTCAATTCTAAGCGAGTTGACGGAAATGTTGACCGCTTATTTTGAATGATTATAGGTATTAAAAAGACACTGAAGCATGCGCTAATTGTTGGTAATGTTAGTTCATACTTTTATCAAGCTAACATGCCGTGCAATGGACGCCGAAGTGAGTCAATAGAGATAATTGGACAAATATTCGTTTTTCAGTACGACAAAAATAATAATTTGCTAATAAAATCTATGTTTCGTCTAAAATTTCGATTATAGCTATACTTATCCGCTTTCATAAAAGCTATTGTATTTTCTTTCAAATTCCTCTGCTTCTATGTATAAAAAACAAATTGAAAAAGTTGCTTGCAATTTTTGTCTATTGGAATTTCTTGTTAAAATTTGGTTGTGATTTTAATATTTTCAATCTATTCATATTTAGTCCAATTCAAAATAAAACATATACTGCAAATTAAAAGTTTATTCGTTTACCTTACTTTTTTACATCTCACAGCAATATATTTAAATATTCAAGTCACTAAGCTAGTAACATAATTTCCCTAACAATTAATACATAGAGCGGTTTAATATCCCTCATTTAATGCGATAACTTTTGAAAAACGTGGGATTTAATACGAATATGACCGAGCATTGCAAGATGCAATACGATAAAACAGATTTCTGGGCATTCTCTGAAACATGTGCATCATAAAATAATGTCACTTTACTGTCAATAATTAAACGTTATTTGATAGCGGTAATTACCACGTTATAGAATGCTCCTTGGTATGTACAAATCATTTTGTTATTTGCGTTTCTGATACATAACGAACGAAAAGCGAGAGTATTCAGGGAAAATTATTCTACTTAATTAACGGTAAATGCAATAATTTCAAATGCTCACCAAGGCCTGTTTTTTAACGCCATTATTTAGGAAGAAATATATTTGTCAACAGGAAGATACAATTGGTATAATTTCAAAGTGTCGTTTTAAATACTAAAAAATATGCATATATACGTGTATATATATATATATATATATATATATATATATATATATATATATATATATATATATACCTGCATAAAGGACGATTACTTCACATTAAAAAAAACTTCTTTCTGTCTTTATATTTGCATCTTATTGTCGACTATTAGTTTATAACTTCAAATTCTGACGTTTTGTTCATTGATTAGCCGTTTAAAAAATACCTTATACCACAAACACAATTCGTTATAATAATACAGTTTACAGTTTTATAATATGACATTTATAGATCACAGTGATTAAAAAAGACATCCTCCGTCAGATAATCATTCTGACAAAACGAATGCGTAAACTTCTTTGCTAGGGAATGTATATCAGTTGTAAAATTACAATGCTGGTTAAGTATACGATATGTGAGAAAACTTTATGCGACAATAGCGTCACAGATTTTCCACGAAATTAAATCAATCAACTCTAACTCGGTGAGTAAATTTATGTTTTGTCTCAATTGATGACTATTGGCGGACAAAGCGCGTATGAGCGTTTAACGGATAAACAGTGTGCTGCTATATTGTACTGGTAAATTAAAAGGTTTTGTCTTCGTAGACATATAAACACTTCCGAAGTCGATTGCAGACAAGGATATCATTTCAGCGCATACAATTGTCGATTTTCCAATGAGAAAACCGTTGGCGGAACGTGTTACATATATTTATATTGTCGTCCGTCTCGGATAGGTAGAGACTGGAGAGCATGAATAATTTGGTGCGAACAATTTAACTGACTTGTATGAAATGTAATTCGCACTGGAACGCTCCAAGTACAATGGACCTAAACAGTGCTTCTACACACAGACAGACATGCTTTTCGTACCTGAGAGTTTCCCAATTGGTTTATAGGATGAGAGCCTCTACATTCCCACTTAAATGCGAGATTTTGCATGTTGCACAACAAGTTTTCAAATTTATAAGGGCCTTATTCCTGACGCAAGTGGAGCAGTATCCTATTATTTCTTTCTAAATTTTCTGCGTTCTGCCTTACGTTCAATTATGCGGTATAGAGATGCTCAATATCCTATTCCTTTTTGAAATCGCTAAAACCTCGCATTTTTCAAACCGAACAAATAGCCAGTTGAAAAATTTAAATCACAGTTGACATTTTGATATAAACGCACCTCGCATTATATACAAAAAAATTTCAGTATATTCTAAGCATTTTTCAACTTATTTATACAATTTATCCAGTAGACCGGTTTCGTCCTTATTGTGAACTTATAACGTTCTACTCAGAATTTGCCGCGGACAAAGTTCTTACCCGGACACGTCTGATTCGGAATCTTTTGCTCTTACCACTGAACCACCCTTCCGCACTCTACACACAATTTTCAGTTATATACTAAACTTAATAAATAAATAAGTAAAAAGAAATAAATATATGTAGACAATTAATAAAATTTAAATAAATATAAATAAATAAATAAACACAAATAATTATAAATAAATAAATTAATTTGGTAAATACTTAAATAAATAATAAAGAAATATGTATTATATATAC
The DNA here is from genome assembly GCA_029291075.1 of Eudiplozoon nipponicum. Taxonomy (NCBI): domain Eukaryota; kingdom Metazoa; phylum Platyhelminthes; class Monogenea; order Mazocraeidea; family Diplozoidae; genus Eudiplozoon; species Eudiplozoon nipponicum. The sequence goes on from JAQBSW010001154.1 coordinate 90,898, forward strand.
ATATATATATATATATATATATATATATATATATATATATATAAGAGATTTAATTAAAATATTAAATGAGAAGGCTAAGGTCCCTAGCACGAAGAATACAACACAAGCGAAAGGGGTAAATTTATAGTAATGAAGCTTATTACTAAGGTTAAAAGCAGCGCTAATATCAAAATTTGTTTTGATGTAACAAAAAATTTGATCATTTTATTTTGTAAAAGAATAATTATAAAATTTAAATCTCTTTAATTTGAAATAGTATCGCTTATGGGCTTTACGCAGTTCTAGACCAGACCATAAGAAATCATATTTGGCGATTTTAAAAATATGCCATTTCATTATATACCTTGATTCTATTTAGTTATTAATAAATTTTACTAATGTAGACACTTTTTAGTTGTCATGCTCTCCAATGTGATAAGTAATATTCCAATACACTGTTCACGGTTTATTAATACCACTAACTTTTATTCGAGCAGCGTCCAACTTATGTGTGTCAATGATAAACTCCGAAAATGGAAATTATCTTCTACAAACTTTGATTAAATGCAATATAACCATCGATGAACATATAACCTTCTAAAGTTTTTCTTATGAAAATAATAGTCAATTTTATTAATAGAATTTAGCGTTCGCACGAAAAGATTAAATGAAATCTGTATAAATAGACAAGCAGTGATTTGACTCACTGAATCGAGTTTTTAAGCTTCACATGATCAACTCCAATGTATTTATCAATTTTCACAAAATAGCAGTCACATGTACTGACGCGTTTCGACCTTCCATGATCATCGAAGGAGAAAGACGGCAAAATATCTAGCGAGGATCAAACCGCAATGCATATATATATATATATATATATATATATATATATATATATATATATATATGTATATATATATATATATATATAGAAAGCAAAAATAGATAAGCGGCTCTCACCTCTAGTAGTCTTTCATGCATTGTACCTGACAGGAAATGTTTGCTGCACCATTTTTATTCAGCCACGAGTTTAAATTTCTGCAAGTTTCGTCACAAGCATGTAAGTTATACAATTAGACATAATTGATTGCGCGGGTGGTAAGAAGACTTCTTTAAACCATGTTTTCGAGATTGAAATAAACACAAATTCCATTGTATTTATGAAGTCGTCAAACATCAAGCAAAATTACCGCCAGGCGCAACGCACTGACACGTTTCGACCTTCCCTAATTAGCAGCACAGAAAGACGGAAAACTAACTTGCGAGTATAAATCTGTAATGCATATACATGGAAAGCAAAATTAGATATGAGGCTCTCACCTCTAGTAGTCTCGCATACATTCTACCTGCCAGGAAATGTTGGCTGCAAAATTCTTATGCAGTCACCACAGGTAAATATAATAATAATAATAATAAAAATAATAATAATAATAATAATAATAATAATAATAATAATAATAATAATAATAATAATAATAATAATAATAATAAATCATTGGTAACGCAGGTGAGATAGCAATTCCTTTGATTAAGAGAATGGTAGCTTAAGCTGCAAAATTGGAATGTTTATGACTTCATAGAAATTGTGCAAACTAACACTAGTAAAATTCATTCAAATTTTTTTTAACAAATAGATTGATGACTGTTTATAAGGTTAACGTATAATTACGCAAGTGGAAATTACCTCGTTCATCAATAAAAGTTTCAAATTTAATGTTATACCGAAATGTTTTCGATTTAAACTTTCATTCGTGTTGGATAAGCATGAGCCTCGTTTACAGCCTATATAAATATAGTTTAAAAAACTTAAACGCAAATTATAACTGATTAATAATAAGACGAAAATAAGATCTATAATACTCGCAAAATTAGGCATGATGGACTTTAAATACATTGAGGAGTTTAAAAAAATGCGCGGAATAAAAGAATTTAAAAAAAGTTAGACAAAGACTGGAGAAGAAACTAGCTAAATTGGGAAATCATTGCCCTGTGAGGAATATGCAAATTTATTCTGTCATGTCTAAAAGTTTGGCCATTTCATCGTCAATGGATCTCAAGCATAACCAGAAATAAATTAGTAAACTTGAGCTTAACACAGCAATCCAATTAAAACAAGCACATTTGCTTTAATCTGCTGTTGTGACTTGTGAACTTTTTATGGGTGATTAGTGGCCCGGTGATGGAACAGGAAATAACGTTCCGAATGGTTGCCAGTTAACGAAGATTAGATCGTACCTCACTTCCAGTGGTTAGTATGAACGATGTTGAAGCCTTCGGAGGAAAGGAACGAATCCGCACCCAGTGAATAATAAATCGAACTCAATGCGGACTTGGAAGTGGGAATCAATCGGATCTCTGCGAAATTGAAAATGCAAAGTGGCAACCCGCAATCGCAAATCGCCGAGATTCAAAAACTTGTTAGACCATTTTTTATCATTCGATTTGCAACACAAAGTTAACCAATATAGTATTTATTTGGAAATAATTTTAGTTAGATATATGATGATCATTATAATTACAATTAGCTATGAAGAAAATGTGTAACATTTCATAAGTAATTTGCGAGTAGGACGATGAGGTTTATAATGCGCCAGGCAGAGAAATTATTGAAAAATTCAATAAAGAAGGAGAAAATTATCCACAAGTTAATCATGCTAAGCAATGTGACATTCAGCCCTCTTATCCTTTCACGCAGAAATTGTGCCTCGCCAAATTGGTTACTTTTTTATTTATATAATTTCTAGTTGCTATTTCTTATGTTTAGAAACATCATTGTGCAAATATTTATTTTAAGAAAAGCGAAATAAACAAAAATCAAAACGATATAAAAGATAATGCTCTCAAAGAAGTATTCGATACACATTAAATGATGCGATTGAATTACTGTCTGCTAGTAATTCTACTGATTTAAGCAATTCCATTTGTTAATAATTGAATTATTTAATTTTTAAAATTGAAATCACGTATTCTCGTCATATATTCGGATAAATAAGATATCTATAACAGTTAACACCTGTTTGTTGCGGAGAACATATATATATATATATGCAAGTATGTAATAGGTGTTGCGAACCTAGTAACAAATTAGTTCAGTTGTGACCAGAAGGATAATCCAAAGACAGCATGAACGGAAAATATAATCTCAGGCACATTCGTTTCGTGCTTACTGGCGACACATCAGTAGGAGCCGATATTACGCCCTTTAACCACTATATATTTAGGTGAGGAATGAAGGATAATAAGACGGTACAATCTCCTACCGTGCGTCGCCAGTAAGCCCGAACGATTCGTGCATGAGATTATACTTTCCGTTCATGCTGTCTTTGGTTTATCCTTCTGGTCACTACTGAACTAATTTGTTACTAGGTTCGCAACACCTAATACATACTTAAATAAACAATCTATCTGCAAAAATATTATTATTTAATTAAAAAATAAATCAATTAGGTCATATTTATTAAATACCAACTAAACATCATTTTGGTCGTACGTTTTCTGCATCAATGTTGATAAAGAGTGCCTCTGCGGATAAAATCTCAAAGTACTTCTGCTAGATTTTCTCTTTTATCTAGAAAATTGGTCATATTCTTGTTCAAACTGTCTATCTGTCACACGTCCACTTGTGGCATACAGAAGTCGAAGCTTAAATTATTCTGAATCCCATAATGTATCCAATCGCCTCACATTAAAAAATCAAATGCTCTTAATTCACTAAACAACAGGCTTCATCGTTAAAAGGGAAATTATTGCAATTTAACGAATGTTAAATTCCCGACAATCTTTTATTTATTAGCTAAAATACAAAGTGCAATGCTAACTGAAGTCATTAATGAACAGTCTACATGCTCTCCTCTTTAGATTCATTTGCCAAATTTGGAATCCCTAATTCAGTACATATATCAGATTTTACCGATTATTTAAAAATGAAGATTAAAGTAAAACGGCTAGACCGTATAAATGGCTATATATTGTTCAATATAATCTATTTCCATCACAGTAAATGTTCAAGTGGTTGATTGGGCATGCTGCATATCGGTTTTTAATGCAGCGAAGACAAATAAATCAGAAGCATCCGAAAAAGCAGATGGGCATTTGATAGAAACTTGGCGAAACAGAACCCTCGATAAATGAACACATTTAAAATGTCTTTTGGTTTATCGTTTTAATTTTGGTTTTCAAAAAATGTTAACGAAAGTTTGCGTGGTATTCCACGAAAAATATTTGTTCTCATACGAAGTGTAGAAATACTTCGATTGCATTACAAACTTAATACAAAATAACCTTTTACCTAATTATAACTTTCTACTGTAAAATGCAAGAAACCGGTTAATGCTCATGGAAATAACGTCTCTATGTATTTTTAAGCTATAATTAATTAAATTTGCCAAACATAATAGCTTCTGAACTAAGCAAATATTTGAAATTTTGGTCAAATTGATCTATACTAAATAATAATTTGCAATTAATGCATATTTTGAACAAAAAGTCCTGTATAAAATATTTGGCAAACTAGAAATGCCTGTATTCTATCCTTTTATTTTTCAGCTCTTGACGGCTATCCAAACTCGAGGCATTCTTCGTAAAAGATTAAATTAAGGAAACTATACTCTGTTTGCTTTTCCTTTTTTTTAAATATTAATAAAACACCCCATATTAATATAAAACATGTCATTTTAAATTCCAGTAAAAGAACATCGTTACATCGAAACATATATAACAGAAAGCATATTAATGGTTTACTCGGACACTCAAACATGTCTAATTGAGAAAGGTAATGACCGGTAAACAAGTAGTAAAAAAACGGATACACACTCTGGGCAATAAGAAAAAATTTTTCAAAATTCAGTAAAAGTGGGTGAGCTTATTTTGCACTGGAATTTGCTTTGTCAAATTTAGCAGTGTCACTATTTCAGAAGAAATAATAACTTGTTATAAAAGCGGTATAATATTTAATCGAGGACGCATAATATTTGTCTTTAAACGTGCTTTAGCACAATGATTTTTCAAAGTATTCAAAACTTCTACAGTAGAGCCATATTCTCTATTTTTAGTTATTTTCGTTTATGTGTGCATAAATTAAGGACCATATATTTTGATTGATTTATATTGATGCAGTTATTTAGCAGGATTTGAAAAACTATCCATTTTAGCTGCATATAACCTGAGCTATTGAAACAGTAGGATTGTTTACTTTGGCATTACAAACATAAATTTTTCCAATGGCTTTCTAAGCCGTTGCCACCTTGATAAATATTAAGCATATATGCATGAAGTAGCATATACAAATATTTTAACAAACTTCTGTAGTATAGATCACTCGTTACTGACATGAACATCTAGTTAAAGCAGACTCCTAAAATGTTCATCATGTGTTTCTAAATTCTAATGCAATTACGTGCAGACCTAGAACATATTACGAGATAAACGAACAGTGCTTTTGTCAGTATAAACTAAGTACTGTATAGTGAAGAAAAGGAAATTTGTTCAATTAACCGTTTTCGTCTTTAATGAGAACTCATCACAGACAGGGTTCGCACCTTGGCACGTCTGCTTTAAAAGCTGGTGTTCTAACCAATGATCTACCCTTCCGTAGGTGTTTATATCAAGATATCAACCTTGATTAAAGTAATCCCATGAGTTATCATTGCGTATACAAGACCTGCAGCACAGATTGTAATTAGAAAACGTGATATTGAACCATTAAATTTACAGAGTATGTTTATTTATATAAACCACTACGTTAAGCTAAAATGGTTCACCATCTTTTAATGAAGCCCTTTAACTCCTACGAAATACTTTCTCCATGCCATCTGGGAGACAGCTCAGTTGGATATCAGTATGCAATAACGGATTGTTCTAAACTTGTTTTTAATTTTTCAAGATATGAAATACAGTGCTTGTCTGCTTCTGCGTAATTATTAAAAAGAAATGCCTGCGAAAAATCACTTTAAATGAGTATTTCTTAGGAACGCTTTGTTCGTGATATTCGGGTGCAGGTATTAGCCAAACGATAACTATCTAGGTGGATTTACAAATACCGCAGAAATATGCACAATTGCTCTTTATTTCATTGTCACAAGAATTAGAATTAAAAAACTCTAATGGTTTAACATTTGTTAAACCATCACAACTCACTCAACATCCTATAGCCGACTTAAACTCATAGGCGGTCTTCTTTGCAGCAGGTATATTTCATACTGACTGTGGTACAATTGGCCTAATCTGACCAGAACGACTGCATTAGTCCAAATGGAGAAAACACGGCAATATTGAGCGGTATCAATGATGCAATTTCAAGACTATAAAGCAAAACTTGTGTCGAAAACGTCAAAGTAACTTAAAGCGGAACGGGTTATTAGTTGACGTATACACAAATTACAAGGAACATTGGTGATCAACTACTAGACGTCACTTAATCGGCAATGACGCACCTAAGCAACGCAACCTTTTGTAATCTAGGCTGATATGCCATGAATAAATGTCTAGACTCATCTTGCATCAAGGTGTAGATCGCACTTTTGGTTTTCCTAATATGGAAAAGTCGCGTCATGCATCAGCCTTCACAGTATTTAACGATTTTACATTTATTTCATTTGAGAGCGTAAACAGAACAGGTTCCGGCTGGGACCTCATTCTAGTGGTCAACGCCTGTTGAACCACCACAGTAAGGCTAGTTTTTCCTTTAGCACTTGATTACTTTCCTGTTTTGTAATATTTCATAACAGACAGCTAAGGAATCAAGAAATTTTTATTCTTTATTACTGACAAATACGGCCGTAAATTTTCCCATCCTATTAACTGGATTATTAAAAATTATCATATGAATGTTAAATACTCGTACCGTTTGCAGTGGATCAAAAGAAGATCGTAGAATGGGAGAGGCCGAGCTCAAACCGCTTTCGACCTAACATGCAATAGTTCTAAAATTTTCAATTTAATTAGCATTTTAGTTAACGCAGCATCCGCGACAATTGATGTTAGATTTAATTGAACATAAACAGGTAAGTAAATGTATTTATTCTAAAGTGAAATAAGTTTATTATTCTTGCATTTGTATTTGACCTGCTTTAAGATCAAATGATTGATAACCGAATCTAAGATTTTCTTAATTCGTCAAAAAATATAACCAGATCAGGACGCTTGGTTGGGAAAACACGAAGATCAAAAGGTTGCTCATTAGTAGGTAAAATGATATTTAGAAACATTAGTCTAATTTACGTGGAATATGAAGCCATGAATTTTAAGGGCAGAGATATTCTCTTCCTTGCCTTTGTCGTAAGCAAATTCCTCTTTACGCAATAGGTGAACCCGTATCGATTAGACATATTAACGAAATTTAGAACTAACACCAGAATTAATCTAACTTATGTCGTCCAAATTAGAAAATACACAGGATATTTCTGCATGACTCTATTATAAAAGCATGTTTACACAAAAATACAATTCTCATGTCCATATTGAATTTAAGGTGAAATCACTATTGCTTATATAATACAGGTAGCAACGGAATTGATTTTTGAGCTAGTTATTCCGCTTACTGTAAACATCGAAATAGCTAATGTAAACAAAATAAGACAAATGCACAAAAGTTAGAAAATCGTTTCTAATATGATTTCGTTTTTTTTAATAACATTAAAGAAAACCAAGAACACTGCAGCTGACGGAATCTGATATTTGCCGAACTTTGTCATTCTTTTACTTGAGCGAGTTTCTGATTCTGATTCTGATTCTTGCAATCTTCGTTTTCTACCATTATTTAGTGCTGTATTCAAAATAGGACCTAGTGATTTTTCTACGGCTGTTTCATTCATTATGTCATTTCTCGATTTAATTTCGATGGATTCTCTAATCAGTCTAGTCGATCTGTTACGGTTACAAATTGATATACGTCTGCACCCATCCCAATTAATTGTGTGTCCTGTCTCTACTGTATGGCGTGCAAGATCTGATCTATTAACATGGGCATACTTGCATGCGGTTTTATGTTCCCCTCTTCTAACCTTAATCGGGCGCATGGTTTCACCCACATACATCAAGTTACAGTCGTTACATGGAATTTCATATACTCCTGATGTGTCTAAAGGTTCTATTTTTTCCTTTTGGTTGGGAAGTTTAATACCTAGGGTAAGGGTCTGTTTTAAAATAGTACGTATATTGTATTTTGATGCAACCATTTTGAGACTAGAACGGGATGTTTATAGGAAGGATACTTACTCAGGTATCCTTCTTAATTTCGATTCAAATCATCCATATAGAATGAAAATCGGTATCTTAAAATCGATGATAATAAGAAGCTTAAGATTAACAGATAAAAAACATAGAGAGATTGAATTAGGGAGACTGCGAGAAATATTCAGTGCTAATGGGTATCCTCTAAAGTTAATTGAAGCAACTATAATGAGCGTTATAAGTAAATTTAATCATGACTGGAAGTACGTGAAGTCAAATAAATCAAAAGATGACCGGAGGGTAATGGTTATACCTGACTCTAAACTAAGTAGGAAAATCAAAATGGTTGCATCAAAATACAATATACGTACTATTTTAAAACAGACCCTTACCCTAGGTATTAAACTTCCCAACCAAAAGGAAAAAATAGAACCGTTAGACACATCAGGAGTATATGAAATTCCATGTAACGACTGTAACTTGATGTATGTGGGTGAAACCATGCGCCCGATTAAGGTTAGAAGAGGGGAACATAAAACCGCATGCAAGTATGCCCATGTTAATAGATCAGATCTTGCACGCCATACAGTAGAGACAGGACACACAATTAATTGGGATGGGTGCAGACGTATATCAATTTGTAACCGTAACAGATCGACTAGACTGATTAGAGAATCCATCGAAATTAAATCGAGAAATGACATAATGAATGAAACAGCCGTAGAAAAATCACTAGGTCCTATTTGGAATACAGCACTAAATAATGGTAGAAAACGAAGATTGCACGAATCAGAATCAGAATCAGAAACTCGCTCAAGTAAAAGAATAAGAACACTGGACTGATATTAACTTACAGAGGTGGAGAGTGAGTAATTCAATATCGCCTAATTTAATTTTGATTATCTTATTATTTCATCCTTGATTACTTGTTATCTTATTTTATCTGTTATCTTATGTTCTGTTGTTAGTGTAGCGCCTTTAACATACATTTATCTATACATGATGGCATGGTTTATTTTTATTTTATTTATTTTCTTTGCACTATTACTAGTATCTTCTTTATCAGGCAATTTTAATTTCTTTTACGGACCGTTTAATTTAACTTTCTACCCTATTGAAACACTTTATCCGTTTCTAATTTAATTTTGCTACCTATTAATTATTTACTCTATTCATAGTATCTTGCCCCCTTCTCACCGAAATGCCACTCGTAATTACTTCATTTAGAAAAGTAAGTGTAAAATAGGTCTGACGTGTGCAGTTAGGAAATGACAGTTATCATTTTAGTTTTACTTGTATGACCGTTACACGTGCCTGTAATTACATGTAACAGATTAGCTCTCAGTTTTAAGTAAACGCTCACGCACATACACACAAACACGCTTATCCAGTGAATAGTCAGATGTTGCCAAATCGCTGTAATTTCACTGGGATGAGTGTACACGTGCATTAACTGATTACTCCTCAATTCAAAACAAACGAGAACACATACACACAGGCATGACGTACGCTTATCTAGTGAGTTGTCAGTAATTGTCATTAAATCACTGTAATCTCATTGCGAAGAGTGTATACATGTAGACATATACACAAACCAATTTAACATACACTTTCTTAGCATTTTTTAAATAAACGTTATGTTTAAGATATCTAACAACAAGTATAAATGAGGCAGTTTAAACTAATATTTCCACTTGACATACTGATTGTCAACTTAGTGGGTGATGTGTTTGGCATTGAAAAAGATTTCCGTACCTGGAAATCGAAATATTTGCAAAAATCATCATGATGACAGTGGATTCAAATATTTCGGTACGCAATCCGAAAATCAGGTAAAAAATCAGACTTATGTCTTTTGACATATTAGTATTTAAGCTAGAGTTATTAACTTCGTTACATTATTTTTTCAGAAGACCTTGCTACTTCAAAAAACATGTTTGACTTGAGTCACAAATCAGGCGTTTTATTCACGGAGACATGTTCTAGAATACCTGCGATTGTTCTGTTTCTGGGAGAAGCGCTAGTAGAAAGCACTTTATGTTCTCAAAAATATATAATATTTGCAGTAAATTATTGAGAAGGTTGGAGAAAATGTGTCCAGAGAGGATTTAATTTAATCTGCTTTGTAATAAAATCAAAAAATATATTACTATAATGATCTTTTGAATTTCGAGTTTAACAGAACTTGTGCTCGGTTTAAATAATGAGCTACTTAAATGTGGATTTAAATTTGTATATATTGTATATTTGTAGTTTTGCATCTAGTGTATATGTCATTCTATGTCTAAAATTGATGTATCGCATCTTTCAGTGTTCTGATAAATTTGACAACATTTCGACTCAATACTGTGCTTTGAAGATAACTAAGTGTAACCGATTTTATTGCATATTTGAAAATGAGATGAATGCGTTAAACGAAATATTTTGCTAAACTCTGCGGATTATTTACAGAATTTCTCAAGATATAAAATTTAAAAAGGACTTATGTGATTTAACTCAAATTGAATTAGATTGAATTAATTTTCTAGTTCTAATTTTCCTAGCGCACGAACTAGTCAAACTAAAATATTTAAATAATAATTTTAGAAGCTTCCAAATATAATGGTCTACAAGACCCAAAACGTTAATTCTACAGCATACACGTTTTCAAGTACGCATTTTCTTCGTTGATTAATTTAATATTGCGCGAACGTGGAATAAATGCTTACACAAATCCACTTTTAGATGAATGGCCGATTAATTTAACACGTCAGTTTTGTAGAATGAGAAACCTGGGTAAATTTCCAAAAACCAACTCATTGTAAGACAGGTTAATACAACAGATTAAAACCTGAGTATATCGCAGAATTAGCAGAGCACATATCTTTTCTAACAAATGAGGTTGACTTTAGGAAATATACTTGGGCTGCCAAAACATGCATTGTGTCAATATTAAGTTAACAATTCATAGATTGGTTACTTAACTAATATAAAGCATATGTTGAAGGTCATATATGTCGGTAACAAATCGTCCACTAGAACCAACTTACAATTTGGTCGGAGAATCGCTATATTCTCCCACAATTAAACCGTTTGACAAGACGGCTAACAAACACCGTCAGCAATCCAAAAAAACTTGAAATTCAATTCTAATAATATCCCTTCGTACAAATTTACTTATTCATGAGAAATACATGCACAAACAAATCCGAGGAGAAAAGAATTGCTTCCCAAAATGGTATTAGAGTCACGCTTAGTATATTCGTCCTAATTTGCTACAGGTAAATTCCTTACCATTGCAAGGTAAGACGATGACGCATTGTAATACTTACCATGCAAATATAGATAGATTAGCGTTAAGTTATTCAACCAGATTTTACATCCTAAATAAAACCTGCTGACTTATCATCCGATATATCAAAGTAGATTTCTCTAATAATATTTTAATCTTTGAGAATGGTTTTCTGATCATATTGAATAATATATTTATGATTTAAAGTTTAATATTTGCTTTCTGATAAGTTTTCATTATTTTGTAAAATTTAAACCACATATCCGGGCCTAGCTGGAGAAAAGGGGTGTAGTCAAACAGGTAGTGTTGTAGTATAAAAGGTGTTCTAAATATTTACACATTAAATTACACACACTAACACACACATCACACAACACACACACACACATATATATATATATATATATATATATATATATATTGATAGTTTCTAATTTCACCATTTTTTAAAATGTAAGAGTACAAGTTGTGTTTTACTCCTGTGCGTATTGTGTCGACCCTGAAGATGAACCTGGAAATTCGGGTTCGAAAATTAGGAAAAAGAACAATGGAAAATCTTGTTCCAACGTCATTTTCAGACAATCAGCTAATTGATGGCTTAAAGAAGAAGGGACAATTGAGAACCCATCAATTGAGGCCAAAAATTACATCATCTGAAAATCGACCTATGAGTGCTATCAATTGTCCCGCACAAGAAAAATGCGGTCAAATCCACAACAAGAAGGACAGCACTGAGAACAAAAACGGATCGTTTAAAATGTAAGAGTACGTTGTTTTGTTCTTTATATATATATATATATATATATATATATATATATATTGTCAGTATAAAAGAAACACTGCAATAATTAATAAAATAAGTTCATCTACAACATTATGTTGCGTTCTCTTTGCGTAAAGCTTAATAATTACCAAATATGATGCGATAACGGATCGAACCCACCATAAATTAATTTAATCATACAATTTATCCCCACGCTCCGAGAGCAACGAATTTTGTGCAACCTTAAACACCAAGGATAGGAACCATATTTTTTTAATTTTTTGTATATCACGTAAGAATAAGATACCACATGTATTTGCTCACATGCACAGTAAAATTTACCGAAAATTATTTTTATGGCTTTCATTGAATAATTTAATTGTTGTTGATGTGTGAAACCTGAGTAGGAGGGAACAGACAAGCACAGGAAGTAATTTGAACTATTGGGTAAGACTATGCTTAAAGAGTGAAAATATCAGAATTATACGCATAGGCCGGAAATCAATGCAAGCAACTGCAACGAACAAAAGATGCACCTGTACCATAGAATTACAGAAAATGATGCGTACACAGGTGTAAACGTTCAACATACACGCTATAACGCCTGTATCTCAGTTTATTATATTAACTTACATTGATAGGTCAATACACTTTGCGTACAATAATCTTTATCAAAAGAACTAATTTATGCCCCGATAGATACGTATGATCTGCTAAACTGTGACTTTGAACGAATGCTGAAAATAACGTGATTTCATAGTTTTCCTTTAGGTTCTGATCTTGGGAAGATATATATATATATTTATATATATATATATATACATACATATATATATATATATATACATATATATATATATATATATATATATATATATATATATATATATATATATATGAGTAACTGTATCTCGGCGAAACTATAGCCATTGATGAAAATTAAGCTGGCATTTTCTCAGGCATTTTTACTATTTAATTTATTTAACCATAATGTAATTGTTACAGCAAGGATTATTTATGCTCATTTTATCAAGTTAAGAGTGTTTTTCACTTTTGGTTAATCAAAAACACTTTTGTAGAACAAATAACTTTGATGTGAAAACAATATAAAAACTGGATCTTCTTTTGATTTATTCACGGTTATAATTAGGATTCAACGTTACGCATGTTTTAGTGTCGACCATTGCATTTCCGAATTCCTTTGATTGGCGGAACTTTTTCTTCACATTAATAACATGCACACACAATTTCTGTCAGCCAGGTTATAAACAGTTTGCTCGTTGTTTTCATGTCTCCGTTTAGTACCTGTGAGCTTTATTTAACAGGGAAATGTTAAATGGCTGTCAATAGAGTTGGCTTATTGATTTAACTTTTCCTACTGTATTATTTGCTGTTTACAATCATATTTTAACCTTTCAATTGTGTCCACTAGCGTGAGGTCCAAGAACAAATTTTTATTTAAAAACCTGAAACACTGTATTCATTTCATTCTTCTACGTATAATGAAACTAACATCTAAATTTAACATAACATATATGTGTGATTTTTACCAATGGCGACTTCCAGATCTGCAATATGATAATCGTCAAACTATTTTTTCTATATTTCATTAGAATTTATCCTATTTAAAACGCTTATTTTGCACGCAAATATTTGTGCACTATGCTGGACAATTTGATTCAGGCCTAGTCTGTAAAATATTTAAAATCTGAACATTTATTATTGAATTCTGTAGCGGTATCTATTAAGATAATAAAAGCTGTTTTATATGATGACATTGCTGCCAAATATTTAGCAATATTTCAAACGTTGTTCAAACTGTATTTCTTTCCTAAAAAGTTAATTCTGCGTTGTCATAGTACTAGACGTAAATATTTCTATTAAAAATAGCAGAACAATAAACAAACATGCAATTTTAACATTTTATTTAACCTTTTTGTGAAGTGCTTCTTAAATTGTATTTAATGATCAAATATTTAAATCGAAGTTGTTCTATTCTTAGATCTCAATAACTATAGTTACGTAAAAATGTAATCTTATTTAAATTTTGGGGTTTATTTAAGAGAGATTGCAAGCAATTTTTTTGTACTAAACAATAGTAATTATTAGTATGAGATTTTTAAAATTATATGCAATCTAGTCTAGTGCAGTAAGTTGCCATGACACATGTGTCATTGCACATGGATACATGCCACCAGAAATTTTAGGCATGCTCGACGAGATGGCAATTAATGTTATTATCCCCGATGACTGAAGAGCAATAGTCATAGGCAAAAACAGATAATTATGGAGGAAATAGGGCTGACGACTATAACTTCCGGGACTCATAAAAACCACGTAATTGTTGTTTCATAGTGATCCATTTTCGAGAGCCATGTTTATGGTTGACATTGATATTCCAGTATCATTTGTAAACTGAAGACCACTAAAGGGCAGTAAATACAAACTGACGGTCCTGCAAATCTCAGAGTCTTCTTTTGTCAAAATCGCGTCTTCCTGTGAATATTTGTTGTCGCAGATGTTCCGTATTGCATATTAGGGCTTGACTTCCTGGCAAAATATAGACCGACGACGCACACTGTAGAAGGTATTTTAATAGATACCGTCACGCATTTAACTGCGCGTACATCTACAGGCAGTGACGAACGTATATTCGTTGTACTCAAAAGCTATGACTTGTTTGAATTAGCTCATCCAAGAATACGGGAAATTAAATACTGTTTGTTGCGGAGAAATAATATATATGCAATTATGTGTTAGGTGGCACATGAACCTAGTAACAATTTAGTTCAGCCTTTAACCAGAAGGAATAAACCGACACAATAGCCATAGTGTTAGTAGCCTTCTACAGACTAACATGTATATATATATATATATATATATATATATATATATATATATATATATATATATATATAAGAACAAAACAATCGTACTCCATGGAATAACATTTATTAATAAATCTTATTTCTACCAGTATCTACAGCCAAAGACATATAACCGACATGCCTTTAAAAATAGCCAACGCTTCGCAAAATACAACACATACATCAATTACGGACGCAATTACAATGAAAGCGATGACACACCAAATGACGTTACGCAAAAGGAGTGGTCTAAATTGCGCAAAAGCAGTGGTCTAAATTGCGCAAAGCAAAGGCCAGCATAACGAAGAGGAGATTGGTTACAACACATGTACAGTGGGATTGGATGAACGAATATACTAACGAATCCAGAACAATGGCTGTAGATACTGGTAGAAATAAGATTTATTAATAAATGTTATTCCATGGAGTACGTTGTTTTGTTCTTTACATTTTAAATATGGTGAAATTGTGAAACCTCAATATCATATATATATATATATATATATATATATATATATATATATATATATATATATATATATATATATATATATATATATTATATAGAGTGAGTTAGTGTTGAAGTCGCATTGTTAGCTTCACTATCGCAGGTATATACATTCATCTAGGAGATTGTACCGTTCTATTATCCCACATTCCTCACCCAAATATATAATGGTTAAAGGGCGTAATACCAGCTCCTACTGATGTGTAGCCAATAATCACGAAACAAATGTGTCTGAGAAAATACGGGAAATTTTTCACAGTTTTCCGAAGGTTATGGACGTCAGGATTTCTGATCCTATCAGAACAACCAGAATGACAAACATAAAGCCCACCAGTGTTCCTATGAAGCAGAAATTTACGCACAGGCATGTTAAAGTGCAGCTAAGACCACACATGTATCAAATGATTAAAGACGATTTCATTGGGTGTAGTTCCAATCCGTGTGCCTCGCCAAACCACATGCAAGCCAATTAACAATTTGGCGCCTGGAGACTATGTGTTGATTATTGTACCATTAGCTCTGTCACAATTTCTGTCAATAATGTTTGCTTGTTGGTGCAGCTTTTCCCAATCTCGTGTTGACAAAATTACATGCGTGTATATTGCCAGCAATCAACAGATACATAATATATTTAACGCGAGCAGTGATAGCAATTATTTAAACTAAGGTTGCGGTCTTCATGTACACATAACTTTTATTATATCGATACATTTTTCAGTATAAACTAAGCTTTTTAGATTGTAGAAAAGGCAATTCATTCAGTAGACCGGTTGCGTCTTCATTGGGAACCCTTCACGGACAAGGCTCGAGCATGGGTACATCTGCTTTGGAATCTGTTACACTAACCACTGAGTCAGATACTGACAAATATATGTATAAAATGCGACTTAGGTTTAGATTAAGGTTCCATTATATATTTTTGTCTGCGAACTAACGCTGCTTTACTTCCAGGTTTATAATTATTTTATTTAGAAAAGGAAATTCATCCAGTAGACCGGTTTCGTCCTTACTGGAAATTTACCACGCACTGTCAAGAATTTTCCACGGACAGGGCTCGGACCTGGGCACGTCTGCTTCGGGAATCTGGTGCTCTATCTACTGAACCATCCTAGCGCACACCATACAATATTTTCAGTTACATTCTTACTAATGCTTCTTGGTTGAACTTTCCTTTAGGTTAAGTCTGTATGGCATCCTTTAGGCCTAAAGTTCCAACTAACCATCCTAATCTATCATTACAGAACAGATACCATGTTACATGGGGAAGTTATATTGAAATAAACATTTATGCAATTGAACGAACATCGGTTGCACGGGTGGTGATAACAATTACTTTAATTCAAGGTTGGTTCAGTGGTTAGAGCAACAGATTCCGAAGCAGAAGTGCCCATGTTCGAGCCGTGTCGAGCAACAAATTCTGGCCAGTACGTGACGAGTTCTCAATTTGGACGAAACAGGTCTACTGGATGAATTTCACTTTCTACATTAAACCGACATGTGTACGTACATAATGGGAAATGTGTTTATATCAAGATTGTAACCTTAATTTAATTAATTTTTATCACCGTCCGCGCAATCGATATTCATTAAAATTGAGCCAGTTTATCGTAATTCTACAACCTGCATAGCCTAATACTGACTATCTTTATATAGCATGTCTGCTAATAGATAGCATGATGCTAACCGATTTTTGCATAGTTTAATAAAAGCACAAATTTTAATTGTGGACATTATTTTTTTGTCATTTGGTTCTTGACATTTTATACCATTTTTAATCAATTTACCATTGCGCAACTAATTATTGTGAAAGATCAAAGCAAACAGAAGCTTAAAATATTGTTATTTTTACCAATAAGTTGTAACTAGCACGTCACAAACAATTTAGGCACATGAATCGTTGTATAGAAACTGAGTGTGAAATAATTCATGTCCAAAATGGAACGCCTCCCTAATTTCACTTCCTCTTTATCTCTTTCAATCCATAAATGTGTCATTGGGTTTTGTGTTTTAAACATGTTTCTCCTATATTTATAAGTATAATATAATATATCCCTTTTTGTATACAAAGTTAGAAATATGATATTTTGTGCGTCTGAAAATAACCCTTTTCGTATTAAAAAAATTCCATTGAACACCTACGCCTTTCACGGATGTGGTGCTCTAAATGTAATTTAATGCGTTATTATAAAAAATACGACTTTCAAATTTAGAGAAGAAAGAAGTTTTATTCTCTTCAAGAACTACATGGGATCGAAAAGAGACCAATTTGTTTTTGAGACATTCAACTTATTAATGCGCCAATCAAATAACATACCAAAGCCATTTTCAAATGTACACCAGCTTTTTGGTCATTCGTTTCGTCAGATGGAGCTTGTTTGTCATTGCTTTCTATCAAAATTTCTGTCTGCCAAAAAAGTACTAAAGCAGTTTACTTGATGAGTTTTGTTTGCTATCTTGTGCAATGTTTAGTTTATAATGATTATATCTATATTTACACTAAATAAGTAGCAAGTGCAATTTCCTCGAATTGACCGGTTTCGACCTTATTGGAAATACATCAAGTACTACATAGTACTTGCTGTGGACTGGACCGAACCGGGTCACATTTATTTAAGTATCGGAGACACATATCGCATACTACATGCAATTTTAACTCATCTACCAAATTATGTTTATATATATATATATATATATATATATATATATATATATATATATTCTTATAATTAGGAAAACACAAATAACAAAGTGGATAAAGGCCATTTATTTCGTGAATACTAATCATCTCTTATACAATCATACATATTTATACATTTTGGGTTTTCAATTGATCATGCTAGTGGTATCAAATCTGACTCGTTTTTACTGCTGTTTCTTGTTTTGGCTAGTTGGTGAGTGTGTATGTGTTTGTGTTTGTGTGTATGCGTGTTTGCATGTAATGTCATTCTCGCAGTATTGCAAAGTGATGTCTGAGATCTGGTCATTATTGTTTTGATAGCTTGAGAATAAACCATTTGTGCGCATTGTTCACTGTTACATATACAAGTGCTATTTTTCCCAGTATAGTTGATCGTTTCACCCCGTTGCGCAAAGTTGTCGTTTTCACGTGGTAACAACGTCAGTGTTGATTGCAGTGTTAAACACTCACATTGTTTGGAGACTTCTGTCATCGTATGTGCCTCTGTTATTTCCATTTCAGTTTGTTGCCAAATCTGATTGTACGTTTGTTGATTCTAGTCGAGGGCCTGTTTGTTCTTGGCTGGATACTAGTAGATTGTTGTTGAATTATGTTATTCTTGGCCAGTCGATAAGAATATCATGTTGATGAAACTTTTGAATATTAAGGTCAGGTGCTTGTTGTTTTATATATATACATCTTTACAATGTCCATTACCTTTGAATATTACTCAATATATTGTACTTGATGAAGAGAAAACATTTAATAATGAAGTTGGTAATGGCGAGTTTATTTCTCGAATACCTAACAACACTTTACAAACTTTCATTTATATACATCCTGTAGTTTTAAGTAAACAAATAAAATGAAAACCCACGATAATTATAAATAAACGATTGTAAAGTATTGCTCAGTATTCCAAAAATAAACCGGCCATTGTCCACTTTATTATCAAACGTGAACGCAATATCACTTCTGTAGGCGGTACAAAGTCGGCTCTATAATGATAGATTGAAGGCAGGTAATCGGAACTATTAGTCGCAAAATTGTCAAATATGCTTAATTAATAAGGGAAGACTTACTAAAAAGATATAATAGAAAAATGAAAAAAAGGGCATGTATTTCGAAGCCAGGGAGGCGCAATGGATTAGTTGCTAGACTCAGATGCAAATGTTCATCGTTTTAAATTCCAGCCGGGACAATTTGTCAAGTGTTTGATGATAGTCCATTATGGATTAACCTCGTTAACTCGATGAATTGCATTTGCTACATTTTAAAATTTTTAGCTTCTACCTTGAAAATCTATTAAAAACTTGACAGTTTATCTATGAATATATATATATATATATATATATATATATGCTATCGTTACAACACCATTTTTTTAAAAATATGAGAAACAAAACAACGTATCTATGGAATAAATATTTATTAAAAATCTTATTTCTACACCAGTATCTACAGCCATTATTATTGATTCGTTAATATATTCGTTCGGCAATCCCAACTGTACATTTGTCGTAACTAATCAATTCTTAGCTATGTTTGTCTTTGTTTTGCGCAATTAAGACTACTCCTTTTGCGTAACGTCAGGTGGTGTGTCATCGCTTTCATTGTGAGTACGTCCGTAATTGACAGTTGTGTCCAATTTTGCGGAACCTAGGATATTTTTGAAGGCCTGTTAGTTATGCCTTTGTTCCAGTTCAATTTAATTTCATTTTGAATTACTTTCTGCACGTTTAAGCAGGGATTCAGCTTATTGATTGCAATAGCTTCAGCCTTGTAAAGAACTGAACAATGGTTACTACTAAGAGCATGACCTGTGAGTAGTACATGTTCACAATTTGCTGATTTTTGTGCAGGAGCTGCACCCCTCTTTATTAGTTTTTGAGGGAGATTCTGATTTATTCTAGTTTCCAGCCTCTTTTTTGATCTGCCGATGTACTGAATGTTGCAGGTACATTGAAATTTGTATACAGATAAAGGTGTTGGCGTCACATAGAAGCTACCTTTTTTATTAGTGCGCATAAGTATTGTGGTGACGAACACAGCTTTCACCTGTTTTGATGGACACTGTGCTTTGGTCGCTCAAACTACTTTTCTTTTGGTGATCCCAGCTGGTAGATCACCTCCAAAGGGAACACTAAACGTTAATCTCTGGGGTATTTTGTTTTCCACCAAATGTGCAGTTTGGATTGGATGAACGTACATATAAACGAACTAGAATAATGGTTGAAGATTGTAGAAATAGATTTATTAATAAAATGGATTCCATGGAGTACGTTGTCTTGTTCGCATATATATATATATATATATATATATATATATATATATACATATATATATATATATATATTCAACAACATATTTATTTAGGAAAAGAAAACAGATTTAATATCAACGTGAACGTTTATTGTGGATAAAATCTGTTTGTTTCCTGAATACTTAAGTACACATTAAATTCTTCCAGTTATACACATTCTGAGGTGTTATTTGATTAAATGAATATGCAGTAGTCTTATTTTCAATTTTACTTCTATCTCTTGTTGGTTTTTAATTGCGTGTTGAATTGTGAGTGCGCGTTATTACGTGTCTGTGCGTGTGTTAAGGTAAATCTTATTGGATTGCAGAGTGATGTTTGATATCCGGTTATTCTTTTACTGATGGGTTGAGTCTGGACCATGCTTTGAGTCTGTTGACTGATACTATCATAAGTATTTTTCACATTATCTTGACTTAAGCGTCGCATTTTTCATGAATTTTATTTAATCCCCCTAGTAATAGCGCAGGGTGTTTGAATTGCACTGTTGAATGCTAATCGCTTTGTGCAATTTAAGCCAATAAAAAAATTATTATAATAATAATAAAAATAATAATAATAATAATAAAAAATAATAATAATAGTAATAATAATAATAATAATAATATTAATACTAATAATAATAATAATAATAATAATAATAATAATAATAATAATAATAATAATAATAATAATAATGATAGTGACGTCATTTGTGCAGATGCTTTTTATTTAGTTTGCTGCGAATCTGATCAAATTTATGTTGATACCGGTCAAATGAGTGGACGGTCTTGCCTGTATAAAAGAAAGCTGATGCTGGTTTGTGTGATTCGTGGCCAGTCGAGTGAAATATCATCTTGTTCTCATTTCGTATGTTTAGACCGAGTGCTTGATTTTATATAACCCGATTTGCTTATGTATAATAACTTTTCGAATTTTGCTTTATATATTACTGTGTCCAGTTTCAAATATATGCTCCAAAATGGGTGATATTCCTGACGGCGAAATGCCAGTGTCAAATCACCATTTTTCACGATTAAGTGTATTGAAGAAAACTTCGAAACGCCTTCTTAACATCGTCAACCGAGATGGTCGTTGATTTTTCCAGTGATAAACTCGTAAATAAGCATGAAACCCCAATTGGAGCCATTTCTCCACTTCAGTTCATGTCCAATAGAGGTGGAAGAGTCTTCGATGTGTTTGTGTTTATGCAATTTGCAGAGAAAATAAGCTGGATTTGATGCAATGCGTTGATCATAGGCATAATGCGCCGCATCGGAGAAGTTCCGGAGGCTTTCCTTGTTTTATGCGTCTTCGGTTTGCCGCAGAATTTTCTAGGTTTGTTCCATTTGATATCGCTTTTTAAATTTTTTCTGAGTCGTGATATGTTAGTAGAATCAGCCACTAAATGTAATATATATTACCACGCCTTTTTTCAAATTAATGATTACTTTTGATTCAAAAATGGTTGGGTCATCTTTCAGATTGTTTTGATCAATTATTTATGATTTCGTACATGGAAACATAATAAGCATCGGCTTCGATTATAACAACTTCTCATTTTTTATCAGGTGTGACAAGTCGTATGGTTATCTGATTGTACTTTATTAGTCCTTCTGTGTGTTTAATTGTTATCATTTATATGACTGAATATATTTATGAATTATTCTATTGCGTTTAATACCTCTGCTTTCAGTCCTTCGCCACTGAATGCATCTGAACGATGACTTTTGTTGAGTCGTGTTAGAAGCTTTCAGAGCCAACCTGGACATAAATAATGTCGCGCTCGTTTAGACTCCATTTATCAATGCAGACTTTTGCTCCGAAAAACAGTATTTCTTTCAAACGTTTTGAAAGAATCGACTGTAATTTAAATAGATGCAATAGGTCTAGTAGGGAAATTCGATTGATCAGGAAATTTATCTTTCTATATATATATATATATATATATATATATATATATATATATATATATATATATATATATATATATATATATATATATATATATATATAATGAGATTTTTTATTTTTTCAGCTAATATATTATTCAAGTTTCAAGCTTAAATGTTTTCCGTTGAGTTTTCTATTGGTAAAGTGTGCAAGCTGTTGAACAATTGATTGAATAGTTCTCTCAGAATCTTGCAATTGTGATTGGTTGTCATCGATAAAATTGAACAATATGCGGACTGCAAGGTCATTGGTCGATTTCTGGGTATTTATTCTGCACAGCTTGAGGTGAACTTTAGCACCACATCTGATATGAAACACGATTTGAAAAACTTATTTCTTTCTAAGTGATTAACATTCACAATATCGGCTGCAATTTAAACAAATAGATCGTTGCGAGTAAAAGGCTGATATCTCTCTATAAAATTCTTCATGTTCTCCGTTTCCTTTGAACATTGCACAGTATATAATTTAGAAAAATGAAATAAATTTAATTAAGATATTGATATTCTTGAATTAATGGATTGAGTTTCGACGTTGGCTTTCTAATGACAACTGTCATTAATTTTGTTTTGTCCTCTTGTAACAGAGTACGTGTGAAAATGGCAGCGCCGTTCGCTCATTTCTGTCGCTGTTAATGATGATAGTGATGCATCTTTCAGTGATTTTTCTTCAGTTTGTTGCCAAACTTTTGTTGATGCTGGTCCAACGGTGGGTTCCAAGGTCTTGACTTTGTCGGGAAAATCAGCTCTTTCGGAGCATATAGTTAAGCTGCGGCCAACAGCCGATTTAATGAAATTCTCATTTTTAGACAAAATCTTTAAAATAGTATTCTACATATAAGAAGTCATTTAAATAAAACAAACAGAACCCAGCCTAATCATTTGGTAGATTCATGAACATGAAATTTCATTAGACTGGCCACGAATCACACACACCATCGATAACTTTCTCATTTCCAGTCGGGTCTGACCACTCGTTGGACCAATATCGAGCTGGTAACAAACTGAAGAAAATATATCTGCATAAAACGGCGTTACAGTTGTCATTAAGAGTGACAGAAATTACACACCAAGATGAGCGATCAATAATGGAATCTACACGCCTTGCAATGTTAGTAGGCAGGCGAAATAAAAACCATGAGCGAGGCAATTCGAAAGCTAACATAACGTAAAAAATATTCGTAAACTCTATAGTTATCAAAGTGAAATCCGGGTCAAAAAACACTAAAGGAATAACCAAACCTTAAACATTAATTTGTAATAAATTTAAACTGACTCATACACATACTCAGACACATACTTAAACGCACTCACAAATCAATACACAATCAACCAGCAACAAAAATAGAAAATTGTAAATCAAATTAGTTCCCATTCATTTAATCCAATCAAAATCCAGAATGTATATAAATGAAAAATTGTAATGTGTTCTTGCGTATTCTCAAAACAAACCAACCGTTATCCACAAAAGGCACACATTTTTATTAATCGATTTTATTTTTCTTAAGTAATATACTGTGTAATATTGAAAAGCAATTGTCATTAATAATTTAAATATTCATATATATAACACAAAAAATCTATATATTCATATGTGTATTAGATTTTGACATGATTATGTACACTAAAATATATATCTAGAAGGTTAAACTAACTGGAAATGTTATTTAAACTCCATACATTATTTGAAGTTCATTTCATCTGGAGCCAACATATAGGCACTTACCATCTAAATTATAAAGAATATTCTGATTGTGTTAAATTAATACGAAAGTAAATAAAAAGTATCAATTAATTATATGTGGCATTTTATCAATTAAGTAACTCCAGCTCTGACTCATATTTCAATTCATGAAGTTAGTTCTTTGTTTTTAAAAAGGCGTTTATTTTTATCAAAATATAAAATTAAGTACATACATTTCTGAAGCTATTACAAATGACTAAACCACTATAAAGGCGAACAGAATTAAGTGAGGCTACTGGATATTTATAATTAACCCATTAAATAACATTATAAAATACGGTTGCTTTTATAAAAAGAAATAATATAAGTAATGTAATACAAATATCTCAAAATTAAAAAAAAATAATGTGAAAAATTTGTTCTGCATCAATATGTCGCACAATAGTTCGAAGAAAACACAGATAAAACTATTGTGTTGTAACCAACTTGTTCATTGATGTACTGGAGAAATTTTATCGTCATTCCTATGAATGATTGTTCGTTGAAAATATTCTGAGTGCATCTGGGGTGTGACTCTCAGGCATTACTTGACACTATTGAAATAACTAATTTATCTCTTACCAATGTTTAGAATTCACGAATAAAACAAGAAAAAAAGGGTGTAGATGCATTATATAACTAGTGAAAAATGAGGCCAAACGACTGACGACGGTCGAAGGACAGACATTTTTCAGTAGAATGCGCTACGACACCTAGCCTACATCAGCGAACGCATATATACATAGAACACTAATTTGAAAGATTTGGCTTCCAAAATGGATTTTAAGCACAACATTTATTTGAAAATTTATGCCAAAGAAAAAGAATTTGCAGTTCGAACATAATTGAAGCAAACTTCACGGATGATTATGTATTTTGACTATACATTTTAAGAGAACCTCTAAATAACAATTTTAATCGAACTTGTGAACTTGAGATAAAAAGCAATCTCATATTTGTAACGTTTCGCGCAATAAATTATACGATAGATCCAAAACACATACAGTCGAGTTCTAACTCGTTTGATGATATTGAGAGGATGAAGACGACAGGAAAAACTGGTTTAAAACCTCACATCTATACACACATATATATATATATATATATATATATATATATATATATATATATATTTCATACATATATATATATATATTAATTTCAAAATTTGAGATGCGTCTCTCTCTCTCCTTATGGAGTCATACGGTTTTCCCTAAATTCGCATAATCTACTAAACGATTTACATGCTGCCTAGATTATAACGTATGACAGTGTTCACCAAACTCACACAAATGTTTCAAATGGGCGATGTCATTTAGGCAATAGTGGAAAGAACTTTCCAGATAGTTGAAATCTATCAAGAATAGCTACTTATAAATTAACAAGTTTACGAGAACTCCATACAACTAATCAAATTTTATACGCATACTGTCCATAATCACACCAAAAAAGTAAATTCAAACGAATTCTAATGAAATGTATGTTTTTATATTTGTCTTGATAATTTGTACCAATACATAGTTTCATATTTAATAGTTAATGATTTCTACTATCGCATTCAATGGATTCCACGAAGGTGTACGAATACTGCAAAATAAATCTCCACACAAAATGCAATTGCGTATCAATTTAAACGTCAAATTAGAAGACCTGCTTATTATCAAGCAAATACAAAATTTGGGATTCAGAATAGTCACATCTTTGGCCGAATTTCATTATAATTTCGCCAAATGCTTTGGAAAATCTATTAAGCTAATAAATCAATAATACTTTCGCGGTCACGTGAGCCAGACCGCTTAAAATGCTACTCATTAACGCCGTTAATTGTTTGCACCTAAGTGTGCAATAATGTAGACAATATTTGAAAAAAAACAACCAAATCGCTTAGGTATCATTATCGTGTCCTTAAAATTGTTAATCACTTGGTATGACCACAGATTGCCGCCTGTGATACCGTCCAATACACATCACCTGTTTACAATAATATCACACATTATTTTCTTGTTTGTCTTAACATTTTTTAGGGTTTCGATTGCAACTATGGTAATATTTGAAATGGTTGGTTGAAAAAATTTATAAATAAATAGTAGGCCAAATGCTACAGGAAATTAAATGTGAATATTTGCAGTGAATAAGAAATAGGAAGGCAATCACTTATAGTTAAATATAAAAAGGAAACTAATTTTAAGATTAAATAGCGGATAGTTATGGCTAATAATTTCTTTCAGTCTTTAGATCAACAACGCAACTCAATTTGCCTCCACCGTTAGATAATTCAGAATGGATTTTTTCAAGATAAAAGTGGCAACAATTCGAAGCTACTAGAAAATGTGCTATAAAAACCAGGCTTAAAAATGTAGACTGTAACGAAGATGCCACTTATAAACAAAAGCGCCGTCTTGATTAAGTAAATTGAAACAATATTTTTAACACAAGCATTTTGGTTTTAATTTGATGTCACAAAGTGAAACTCGCTAAAATTGGCAAAATGTCCAAAAAAAATTTTGGGTCTTATTCACGAACTATGGGAAACCAAAAACACGGGAATTCTAAGTTTTTACATGGTTAAAATATTACTTTTTTACACATCTTGTTAACATAATGTTGTTATTCGTGTAATCGCGAACTAACAGTTAAAATACGTAAAAACATGAAATTTGGTTGCAATAGTTTATAAGGAAAACTGTCCATTAAAGGTAATTACGTTTTACAGAATTAAAAATAAGTAGTCTTAGCATGGTTTTCTCTTGATTGAATCCATTATACAAAATTATGATTTTAATACTCTAAAATCTGCAATCTGAAAAGTTGGTCGCATGTTATACCTCCTTGTTTGTACATACGCTTCCGTGAATTCTTCCAATCAAAATATATCGCATCTTCGCGTTCCCCTCCAAGAGGGTATAAATAAATGCATTAATTGTTATTTGCCCCATCTGAATACGTGGAAAGATCAACGCTAGGACGGATACAAATTTAAACAGTTAAAGATAGCCGAAGTTCTTTTACGCGTTTTGAACAGTAAAATAGTAGAAAAAAGAAGATTCAAATTCGTTTTGAGCCTGAGAAATGTAAGACAACATAACGCATTATTAGTCTTAGGTCTTGAATAGAAGATTGTGTAAGTAACAAATATCTTAAAACGTTAAGACAAATAAGTATGGGACAAAAGATAAAAGTCTTAAAACGATAAGGGATTTTAAATGTTGGGTGAAAAGTAAAAACAAATGCATTTGAAAAAAAATTTAAAATATGGAGAAAAAACAAAATAGTTCAAATACTGCTTATAAATTCAAACTCCAAATTTTATTTATAGGAGAATAAGGCAAAAATAACAGGTTGAAAAAAAGGTGGTCACGTGTTTAACTGTCAAAATGTGCATGTCTATAAAATCATAGCATGCATACATAAATTGTAATTGGTTGAATTCTACAACTGAAATGTAATCTAAAATATGCATGAGTTGGTTTATCGACGACTGAATACGTGCAGAACAATTGGATAGATAATTGGCAAAAATATTTTTTTTTAAATAAACAGTGTATACTTTTCAAAACCATGTCTACTTTGTGCAAATTGATAAAAAAAATATGCTTCTAGTTGGCAATATGAAAATTGGAATTTCTCTTTTATTAATATGACAGAGGAAAGACGAATAAAAGAAATTTTCTGAACGCATAAAAGTAGTAATTCTGAATGAAGTACAATATTGTAGCTAATTGCATAAATCTGGAAAAAAATTAGCTTTATCGTCATCATTAATGCAACACCGAAGCACAAGCTCAATATTTATCAGCAGCTTATAATAAATATCATTGGAGGTAGCGTACTTCGACCACTGAAAATTGTTTCCAACCGCTGATAAATATTGACCTTTGGGTCAGTTTGGTATAAACGATTACGAAATGAGAAAGCTTGATGTGTTTATGCCATTTTTGCCTACATGCATACTTCAAATTTGATATGCATGCTAATAGTGGTCTAATATGGTGTTATTGTAATGCCACTGTGATAATAGTGGCCGGTTGTAGGTTTGTCAAATAATTGCCTTGCTAATCCTTTAGAGGATCTGTTGAACAGGGCAATTCTTTCAATGTTTTCTTACACTTTGCATCCAAGCATGAATCGGTGGTGTATAGCACGTAGGTGATGTTGCTGCCTGACGCCAATTCACCGAAATGCAATTCCCGTCGAGAATAGCAATTGAGTGGTCTGGTCATTGTGTACAATAACCAATGTCCCGGCATGAAAGACAACACCTGTGCCAAATAAAGTGTAGTTTAATTTTAATATATATTTAAGAGACAGCAAAAAAATTTCGAATAAACTTAGTTTTTAATTTAGTGCAATAAATCAAACATCGGTTGTGAAACAAAATGTTTAAAAACCGTTTTCTAGCATTTGTTTTAACATATCGATTGAATAAATCAATTACGTATAACCCTCGATTGCATCCATCAGATCTACAATATATGATGTAATAATATTATATTTATTTGCCCTACAATACCAAATCCTGTTTTATTATATTGTAATAATTTATGTCACGAAAATAATCTGAAATATGTCAACTTCAGTGCTCAAGTGTAAACCGAGTGATAGTTTTTACATTACTTTTCCACTATTACAAAAATAAATGCGTGCGTGATAAAAGTATTGAAGATATGGACTCTTTCAAAATATAAATAATGACAAAGCCGATTTTTTAATGGACGATTCAGCAAAATTCAAATAAATAGTTGATGGTATTTCCCAGGAAATAACTCGAATTAAATATTTTTGGCAAGAAATTATATTTTTAAATCACTTTTGCGAGCTTGAAGTAAACACCAATCCCATTGTATTTAACCAGTCGTCGAACAATATAACAAAACTACCGCCAGTCGCAACGCACTGACACGTTTCGACCTTCCATGTTCATCATCAGAGTGCGACGGCAAACTGGCTAGCGAGGAAGTTTGCCGAAGTATTCTGATGATCATCATAGAAGGTCGAAACGCGTCAGTGCGTGGCGACCGGCGGTAGTTTTGTTATGTTGTTCGACGTCTGGTGAAATACAATGGGAAATGTTTGTTTACTTTATGCCCGCAAACTTGATTTAAAGAGTTGTTACCACCACCCGCGCAATCAATTATTGTTTAAAGAAATTATATTTCATCCGAAAAATAAATTAGTCAAAGAACATTTGAAAAACGCTTTAACGTAGTTTAATTAATTTTTAATAAGCGAAACGAAATACCATTGTGACTATGCCAATACCGAAACAAGTTTTGTTTATATACAATTTTATTTTTCGTTGAATACGAGGATTTTGTAAATAAAGTTTGCATAAATCAGATAAAATTCAGTTGCAAATTAATTCAATATGCCGTCGGGTTTTAACGATGAACATGAGATTTCGGAACACAGCGGTACGTTCCACTGGCGGTTCTTTATATACTTTGAGGAACAGGTTAAACAAATGAGGATTCGTATTTATCTTGGGTTCACAATTATAATGTAAAGAAATAGTTATAACAATCCGCGAAATCCATGATTGCTTAATTATGCAACATACAGACATTCGTCAAAATCTGTAAAATGATTTTGCTAGTGACTGTCGATATTTTTAGTATAGAACATTATGAGTAGGACTATACTAGGTGACAGATTCCTCAAAGATTCTCCATAACTTAAATTTAAGTTTCCTTTTGATCCTTATTTGTTAATTTGTCATTGTGCCCTGATGAAGATCACGGCTTGTCGAAAAGTAGAAGTTCGCACGACTCAAGTTAGTTTAGCTATACTTTGCGTCTTGTTAAAGAAAGTGGTATTGGTGATTATCCCAACACCGCAATCTTTAATTAAACTAGTTTTAATATAGGTCTAGAATCAAATGTAACAAGTTTTCAATAATTGAGCGCCACTGCCTTACACGCTATCATTAAGGATATTGCGTCATATCATTTTGCGCACCACTTGGTTGAACGTCGTGTAATCTAGAACTCTACGGGCGATTGGATGCTGATATCGACGATGCAACTCGTGTGAGTGCCAAAGCGCACGAATTTGATCCACACATACCAATTCCTGCTAGGTTACGCTACTGAGTTGACCCAATTCTCTTGCTTTACTATTCATATCTCTTGAATAAAAATGCCTCGACCACCTGTCCTGCCTCAAAAGCAAACTTTTTACCACGAAAGTTGGCTGAAATGCTATTGGGACCAGTTTTTAAATGAGCACGACAAAAACACACATTGGCTGATTTAGGTCGCATTGACTACCAGAAGTTGTGAAAATTTGCTCGCGCAGTTTCTAGTGAACCTGTAGTTCTGAAAACTAAAAAAAATTGCTAGGAAGGCAATTGGATGATAGTAATTCTTACTTCTCCAATGGATTAAGTTCCGACGTCGATCTTGCAATCAAATAACGATATAGTCTCGTCAATAACGAAGCCTTCTGCAAAACGAAACAAATTGAGCAAGTTTTGCAGATGCTAAACAATTTTGACTTCGGAAATTAGACATTGTCGAACCCATATAGCTGAATACGCACTGCTGAAACGTCAAACCCTAGAGTAACATTCAAATTGCTAATTACACTTTGGAAGCTGCTTTAAACTCATTAGCAAAATAAAGCCAACTTAGACTTGAGCGACTTCGTGACAGGCGGTCATTTGAATGCAAATCGTGGAGAGCAGATCGTCGCCAAATCGTCGTTTGCAGCAATTTTCAGCGTGTTTAAGAGCTGTGGTATTTGAAGAGATTGCAAACGAGTTTTTTGACGTGGTTTTTGAAGTTAAAAAGAGGCTCGCTAAAGTGGTATCTTCACACAATTCCCGAAGCGAGTTAATGCAATATCAGCTGCTGAACCCTGTGGACGAATTGAGTCACTCGGGCCCAAAATAACATGCTTCACTTCATTTATCACATTAAAAACAATGGCATTTCCGTGGAATACGCTGCCTCGTATAAATTGACGATTCAATCAACCATGAGCCTAGAAACAAGTCCATTGATTAAACCATTCGAGTAAATGTCGTAGGCCCTGGCGTTCTGGATTCTGAATAAACAACAAGTCCTCATCCATTACTTTCTACAGACCACAAAGCTAACCAAACAAACTTTTCATTACTATAGTCAAGGTTACGATCTCGACATAAATACTTGACCTATTAAGTACCTACCTTAGTCAGTATAAACTAGGAATTGTATAGCGTAGAAGAAGCAATTCATCCAGTTGACCGGTTTCGCCCTTATTGGGAACTTATCAGTAATTCGCATGGTAAAGTCGGAATGGCTCAAGCTGACATATGAAACATTTGCTGTCGGACAATAGGCGCCGGGATTGGAGGTACAAAATTTCAATCACCTGATCTACAATGTAACCAACCCAAGATTAACAGAAATAAGATAACTTAAGAAATGTACAAAGCACTATAAATTTTGTCCAAATCAGGTATCCAACCAGGACCTATACCTAAAAGGACAATCTTATCAAAATTATCATCATCATATGCTGTAGAATGTGCCTGAAAACAAAAAGGAAACACACCAGACCATTTTCCAGCAAATGGTGCAGCTTCAAACCCACAAGTCCGCTCCGATCAAAGTTTTCGAAAAGGACACAAGGTTTCAGACAAAGAAACAGCTAACAATCTTATCGAAGCGCTCCCATTATCAACGCACACACCTGGACCAACTAACATAAATATATTATCATTAGACAAGTCATCTTTACCAAATAAGAAACACAATTCGGTCTTACGTAAGCTTGGTCCGACCAATTTAAAATATAATTGCACAAGCGATCAAGAAACAAAACAGAAAGCGACAAGGAACACAACAAATAATTGCGTAATAAAGTTGAATTACAGAGCAAATGTCAATTAGCAGAAGCATACGCGTAGACAGTAAATCAATGCAAGCGATTGCACCGGGCATAAGATTCAATTGTTCACTGAAAATACTCCGATTTACTATCCCAAGAAATAGTTTTGCACGTACACATACATTCACGTAAAAAATTCCCCATGAACACGGTATAACTCCTATAACGCAATGAGTTCTAGCGAATCGAATTTGAAACTTTGAAACACGTTCAAACATTCATAATAATCACCTTAGACAATGACGGCTCTAATAAAGACTCAAAGTGCATTATACTGAGCAGATGAGTAAAAGAAAAAATCACGTTCCGTCACATAACAAACCAAAAAAGGTCTTTCAGACGTAGATTAGTTTTCTTTTCGATTTTGATCTTTGTTTTATGAACATTTTTATATATTAACAACAAAAATTATTAATATCAGTGGTATAAATGTTTACGATTTACTCTTCCGAAAACAATCATTCTATGCCTAAAGTAGGTTTCACATAGCATAGAACCTGTTTATCGTAAGCTAAGTCGATGCCTTTTCAATATCGAGCATAGTCGCCAATATGGAAGTTAATAACGAAGTTTGTATGTTATATAGAGCATGCGTAGTATGATTTACGGTGTCATCGGCAGATTGAAAAACGTTCCATACGAATTTTAAAAAGAGAATACAATATAAACATCTATATTCTGCACATTTCAACACCTTTTTTGAGCCAATGTGTCTTTCGTGTCTACTTTCTATCCTGTTGTTTTATTACTTTTTCCTCTTCCGGAGTTTGAATAAGTGGAGACAATAATTATTTCATTCAGATTTGACAATAATAAGCAAGATGCAGTCGAATTTCAATTCGTTAATAATGAAAAAGTGTAATGATCTTGGCTTCGTTACGATTAAAGTAGACTTTTAATTTTTGGCAATTAATGAAACAACTGTAACTGACTCACTACGGCTGAAATCCTACTGAACTATTTTACCAGATCCAAAATGTTCTTCATAGAAAAGCACCAAATGCCAATTTTAAACTAATACTATAAGTATGATAAAATTTTATTAAGCAATAAAAAATAAAAATAATTTAGCACTTCTAAATGGTGATAATCAGTGTTACGTTTATCGGATATTGACCGAGCTATAAACGTGGAAGACAAAATAAGGTAAAATATTTGGAACATCAAGCAAAATTCACCTTGGGCGTGACCAATGAAATAAAGAAGCTCGTCGGCTGAAATATTTCCAACACCTGCCCGAGTAAATCGTGTAGACAGATATTTCGGCAGTTTGTCTCAAAACTAGCATACGAGAACGCCTCCTCTGGTGTCACGTGAATGGTAAAATATTGATCCTTCGATGTAGAGTACATTAGAAAAGACAGGAAAACAATTAACGCTAGATTAGCTTAAAACACGTCGATGTAAAGTAGTGCTTTCTAGAAATGTTGAAGCAGAATTTAATGCGAATAATGCAGTTTTGTCGTGCGAAGAAATCTTCTTTGTATTCACAAATTAAAAAAAGCTTACTCTTTTTTCTTGAAGCATGCTTTTGGAGGTATAGCCAATGTTAGAAGTATTCTTAATAGCTTTGCAATAACTAAGCAATGGTTTCCAGCATCGCAATAATCAAATGCATAATTCAAATAGTATGCATCAATATAATGATAACCTTGGTCCACTCGTAGTTACCTAACACGGCATTGCAATAAATGAGCTTGAGTTTACATTCGAAGAACTGAGAATATGTATTTCAATCAAATTTGCCAGCTTGATATAAAAAACAATCCCATTGTAATTATCCAGTCGAACAAAACTGCCGTCAGTCACACGTGCTGACCAGTTTCGACATTCCATATTCAACACAACAGTACGGCGGAAAACCGACTAGTGAGGGTCAAACCGCAATGCATTTATAGCGAAAGCATAATTAGATACGTGGTTCTCACCTCTAGTAGCCTTTTATACCTTTTACTTGGCTGGAAATATCGGCTATAAAGTTTCTACTCAATCACGCAAATTAACATTCTGAAGATTTTTCTACATTTAAATTTTGTTTACCATATATCATCATCATC
Organism: Eudiplozoon nipponicum; assembly: GCA_029291075.1. Classification (NCBI taxonomy): domain Eukaryota; kingdom Metazoa; phylum Platyhelminthes; class Monogenea; order Mazocraeidea; family Diplozoidae; genus Eudiplozoon; species Eudiplozoon nipponicum. The sequence goes on from JAQBSW010001154.1 coordinate 125,035, forward strand.
ATCACCATGCACAGCCATACAAAAGCCAACAGTAACTAATTTTTCACTGTCTTATAACCATAGGAAGCGGAACAAAACATAACAAGAAAATTTTTATAAGTAACGACAAAAATAATAATTTAGGCACACAAATTATTAGTGGCATTTACGAGAGAGAGAGAGAGATAGAGAGAGAGTACCTAGTTACTATGAGTATATATATCTAGATAACTCACAGAAGTCAGGCAAACTAAATCTCTATCCCACAGCATTATGGCCAAGTCAGGCTTAAGGCAAGGAAACATCGGCAATACAGCTTTTTTGCTGGTTTCATTTTATCACATTATAAACAAAACCAAACCACGCAGTTAACTCTACCCTACTAAGAAAAGAAAGTTACGAAGATGATCCTACTAGAAGTCTCCAACAAGCTCGCCACTGAGCTCGATTCGATGCCATATCACGCAGGGTTTCTAACCAAGAACTTCGATGCGCACATGAACCCCATTCTGGCCGAAGTTTGGGTCTTATACTGCCTAATTTGGATGTAAGCGCCATGTCAAAATCTGCCCACCTGGTTTCTTACACCAATCGGGCGCTGGATAACATAACAGAGCTCATCTGTGCAATCGAATTGAGGGCATGCGCAAAACCATAAATATGCATTGCGATTTTATCCTCGCTAGTCAGTTTGCCATCCTACTCTGATGATGGTCATGGAAGGTCGACGCGCGTCAATACGTGTGAATGTCAGTAGTTTTCCTGTTCTACGACCAGTTAAACACAATAGGACTGGTTTTTATTTCAAGCTCACAAACTTGATTTAAAGAATTTTTAACAAAAAACGTGCAATCCATGATTGTGTAATTATGCAACTTATATCGATGCGGTGAAAACAGCGAAATTTCAACGTTTTAGTCTGTATAAAAATTCTTCAGTCGATATTTCCAGTCTAGTACAATGAATGGGATTCAAAAGACGTAAGGGCGACATATTTAATTTTGCTTACCATATGTATGCAATGCTGCTTGATCCTCACTATTCGGTTTGCTTGATAATGATAATGAAAGATAAAGACACGTCATTAAGTGTGATTGATAATAGTTCTGCTATATTGTCCGACTGGTTAAAAATAATGGGCTTGGTGATTATTTCGAGTTCGCAAATTTGAGTTATTAATTTTGAACACGATCTGCACGAAAAAAGTTAATTTAACTGAGAATGTTGACTTCATCGAAGAAAGCTTGCAAAGGCACTCCATCTAGAGTATATCTGAGCCCAGATCAAAACTTGTGGTGATATGAAAGCATTAATGATCAATTTCATGTTAATGTTGATGTTAACTTTTGCATGACATTGACTAAAATATTTGGATAATTGATAATATTTTAAAAAACATTATTCTGTTAATATAAAGGAAGATTTGTATACTAGTATGTATTAGGTTTTGCGAACCTAGTAACAAATTAGTTCAGTTTTGACCAGAAGGATAAACCAAAGGCAGCATGAACGGAAAGTATAATCTCATGCACTTTCGTTTCGTACTTACTGGCGACTCATAAATAGGAGCCGGTATTACGCCCTTTAACCACTAAATATTTGGGTGAAGAATGTGGGATAATAGGACGATACAATCTCCTAGACGAATGTGTAAACCTGCAGTAGAGTAACTTAAATCGTATGGTTTCTAGAATACGACTTCAACGTTAACTCACTCTATATAATATAATATATACCTAGTCTATAAAGGATACCAAAACTACGACTATTGTGTTAGTAACCGATACCAACATCATAGTACCGAAAAGGTACATGGTACAAACATGTTGGATATCAATATATGCTATAGTACACCGAAATTGAGAATTACAACTATTTCTGAACACGAAACGAATGTGCATGAGATTATACTTTCCGTTCATGCTGTATGAATTTACTGGAGTAACAGGTGTTCAAAAATTGTTGTAATTCTCCATTTCGGTGAACTATAGCATAAATTGATATCCATCAGGTTGGTACTATACTTACTTTACTTTACTTTACTGCGGCTGACTCCTTTTGGAGGATAAGCCGGCTCCATAGAAATCCCGGATTATACCTCTCCACGCTGGGCGGTTGGCAGCCATTTCGGAACATCAAACATTCCAACACCCGAAATAAATAGGTGTTTTCGCGCTGATACAGAGCGCGTCGCTTGCCGGGGACGCCGTAGCATGAACGGTATTTGTGACATTTCATGGAGTTTCTCGGGAATTTGGTACAAGTGATGTCCCCTCACCACTCGGCTTTTTGATCGAGGACGCACCTCTAGCCTTTGCACATCCAAGCGCAGACTGCAAGGCAGCAGTAAGTTGCATGGTTGCCGGTGGCTGTTGAGAGCTCATTCGCCATTCGGAAGTACGGGGTACTGTCCAGGAGTCCATGTAATCCCGTGGCTGTTGAACCCTTTTGTGGCGGGGAACACACGCCGAGTCATGGTGCCGTCGTCGGGCTCATGTGGTATTTTATAGGAGATCCGATTGCCAGTCGGAAATCCACCACGCCCTGGTGACACCACCGCCATAGCCCCGTTAGCCCATGTATGATCGGCCATCGAGACATGGTTGACACCGTCGTACCACGTTGAGGAGGGGATGGACTTTACGACGGTTGGTAACATGTACCGACTCGGAAACCATAGTGTTAGTACCATGTACCATTTCGGTACAATAATGTTGGTATCAGTTACTAACACAATAGCTATTGTGTTGATATCCTTTACAGACTGGGTGTATATATTATATAGTGTGAGTTAGCATTGAAATAGCATTGTCGTAAACATTATATGATGTGAGATTCACTATTGCAGGTTTACACATTCGTCTAGGAGATTGTACCGGCCTATTATCCCGCATTCTTCACCCAAGTATTTAGTGGTTAACGGGCGTAATACCGGCTCCTACTGTTGAGTCGCCAGTAAGCACGAAACGAATGAGCATGAGATTATACTTTACGTCCATGCTGCCTTTTTTATCCTTCTGGTCACAACTGAACTAATTTGTTAATAGGTTCGCAACACCTAATACATACTTGCATATATATTAGTTCCCCACAAAAAGCAGCATTTTACTGTTATATATTGAATTGAATGATGCCATGCTTACCGCGAAATGTGATTACTGATATCGATCAAGGCCAGATTGTATGGATTTACTGGAGTAACAGGTGTTCAGAAATTGTTGTAATTCTCAATTTCGGTGAACTATAGCATAAATTGATATCCATCAGGTTGGTATCATGTACCGACTCGGTAACCATAGTGTTAGTACCATGTACCTTTTCGGTACAATAATGTTGGTATCGGTTACTAACACAATAGCCATAGTGTTAATATCCTTTACAGACTCGGTATATATATTATATAATGTGAGTTAGCGTTGAAGTCGCATTGTCGTAGACTTTATATGATGTAAGCTTCACTATTGCAGGTTTACACATTCGTCTAGGAGATTGTACCGTCCTATTATCCCGCATTCTTCACCCAAGTATTTAGTGGTTAACGGGCGTAATACCGGCTCCTACTGTTGAGTCGCCAGTAAGCACGAAACGAATGTGCATGAGATTACACATTCCGTTCATGCTGCCTTTGGTTTATCCTTCTGGTCACAACTGAACTACTTTTTTACTAGGTTTGCAACACCTAATGCATACTTGCATATATATTAGTTCTCCGCAACAAACATTATTTAACTGTTAGATTTGTATACTGTTTGAAACGTGATGATCCATCATTTCCTATCTAAGAACAGTTAATAGTATATCTTATTTGTAGGTATCAGTTTTAAAACAAAAAAATCTATCATCTGTCACAGATATGGATATGTTCGGACATTTCACGGCCATTCTTGGAGCACGATGACAAACTAGCTCAAGGAGATAGAACCGAAATAAACATGAGAGTTCGTAAAACGGTTAAGCGACATTCATCCGTAATATTCTCGAAAATGTTAAATAGGTCTTGGATAAAATCTGCAAAATTTGTATACAATCAAGACCATTTAATTTATAATAGCTGTCGTATCGTTTAAATATTTATTTTTATTAAACTAAACTTTATTATGCAAAAGCGAAATTAGTTAACCGAATCACGTTCGCGGACTTCAATTTTCATATGATAATATTTTAGCACGTCGCAGGGCCTATTCATGCAACTACCAGCCGCTTGAACTCATGCGCTTTAAGCTTCGCTATTTATCGTGAGAGCATTAAGAGAATCAGAAAGTGAAAATTAAGCCCCGTTCATCCAGCTACTATGGCACACTGCTGACGACTGAGGAAGATTGAAGTGCGTTGTTACGTGGGTCTGAACATGTTCCTTTCTGCTTGCAATTGGTTTTAATAATAAAATTTGTTACATAAAGCACAAAAAATTAATTTTAGTAATTTTAAACGCCACTAATGCATTAACTAGTTGCTTAATAGAATAACACGCAGAGTAAATCCAATGCTATAAGGTAAAGCACAGTTTAATTTGATTGAATGCAGAGGCTCTTCCGGAAATGCCATATATCCTCCTTACACTATTTTGTGGCCAAATGGGCTGGATTACCACTGCTTAACTAAGCGCGGATCAGTTGCTCGTTGATTTCATGGTAAGACAGTGTGGAGGAACTTTTTATACGTCCGGTAGAAACTGTTTGATTACTTAAAGCGGATGCTACCTTGTCAAATTGACGACTTCCGGAAATGCAGATCAAGCGAAATGCTCACACAGGACACGAGAAACAGTCACAAAACATTAGGTTGACAAGACCTGGGCGGAAAATTTGTAGTGTCGCACATTGGCAGTCATGTGGGTGATATCCTGAATCCTGAAGATAAATTAACTTTCATTCAGAGAGAAGTGAAACATAGAATTACCCACAGCTGTGTTCCGTACTCAAAATTAAATAATGTAGCAGTTGAAAAGGAATTTGTCCACAGGGCTTGAGAGATCAGTAAACAGTGCATATTTGTGAATAATGAAAAATACGTTTTCCACACAAGATTGCCATTTATTTAACTCTCACGTCGATAAAAGAAGAATTGATGTAATATTTGTAATAGTTACAGAAAGACGCAATGTTAAAAATGTAAATGTAGTGGAAGAAATAGTCATAGTTATTTGTATCTGCAGTAAAAGTAAAGAATGCAATTAATTAAGTGGATTTAAAAAAAATAAGTATTGGTAAACAATGTCCAAGAGAAATAAAACTATATGAACTCATATATAGACAATGCAATTACACAATAATTGATTGCGCGGGTGGTGGTAACAAATCTTTAAATCAAGTTTGCGAGCTTGAAGTAAACACCAACCCCATTGTATTTAACCCGTCGTCGGACAACATAGCAAAACTACCGCCAGACCAGCACTGACGCGTTTCGACTTTCCATAATCCTCTTCAGAGTACGACCTCAAATTGACTATCGAGGATCAAACCGCATTTAATATATATGGAAATCAAATTTTGATATGCGGCTCTCACATCTAGCAGTCTCGCATACATTGAACTTGACTGAAAATGTCGCCTGCACAATTTCTATGCAGTCACGAACATATTCCCGAACTAAATTAAAAAAGCGTGTCCATTTACGGTTTAGGTCAATTTTTTTATTCTGTTCATATGTAATTCAATATGTGACGGTAGCTTTAAAAAGAGTAGACTGGAAAGTCTACCGAAATTGAAGGGCCTAAATTGGGTAGTTTTGAAGCTACAATATCGTCGGTATCCAAAAATCTCTTTTATAATGCATCTGATCGCGCACAGTTCAAGATCGGTACGCTGAAAGACTTAGGTCTTAAAAATGCCATTGCTAGCTTACTAAATTAAAATATAAAAGGTATTTACCATGATGCCATTAGCAAATTGACGTAAATTCCTGATGCGTCTGAAACTGGTTATGTTAAACTTGTAAAGACATGTACACCGAATTCGGACGTTAAACTCGATCCACGTCTTATTTTATTAGCGCTTTGCATTATGGATGCGATGGCTAGCAAAAATGCAGTTTTTCCAATAGAAATCGTGACATAAAACCTACCTACTGTTGATCTATACATCCGAACAATGCAAAATCTAAAAATCAAGAGACACAATACTGGCAGAAAGTTAGATACTATTTGCGGCGGCGAACTAATAAATATGCAATTATGCATTAGGTGTTGCGCAACTAGTAACAAATCAGTTCAAATTTGACCAGAAAGATGAACCAAAGACATCATGAACAGAAATTATAATCTCCTGCACATTTTGTTTGTACTTACTTGCGATTCATCAGTAGGAGCCGGTATTACGCCCTTTAACCACTATATATTTGGGAGAGGAATGTTGATAAATAGGACGTTAAATCTCCTATACGAAAAAGTAAACCTGCAGTAGTGAAGCTAACTTAATATAAAGTCTTCTGCAATGCGAAATCAACGCTAAATCACTCTATATAATATATATACCGAGTCTGTAAATGATACCAACACTGTGGCTATTGTGTCAAAATCCAATACCAACATCATGTTACCGAAAAGGTTCATAGTACCAACACATGGAATTCCAAAGAATTTTAATGTTCACGAAAATATTGCGATTGAAAAGTATTTGCGAAAATGTGTTACTCTAGCAAATCCATACTCTTTGGCCTTGATCGATTTCAGTTATCACATTACACGGCAATCATGATATCGTTAAATATATAACAGTTAGATAATGCTTTTTGCGGAGGACAAATATATATGCAATTTTGTATTAGGTGTTGCGAACCTAGCAACAAATTAGTTCAAATATAACCTGAAAGATAAACCAAAGACAGCATGAACAACAAGTATAATCCCGTGCATAATTGTTTCTTGCTCAATGGCGATTCATCAATAGGAGCTGGTATTACACCCTTTACCCACTACATATAAAATTAGCTTCACTACTGTTGTCTTTGATTTATTCTTCTAGTCACATTTGAACTAATTTGGTACTAAAAAACAATTAAAATGTAAGAACTTATATCTCTACTAACTTAAAATTCCACACAATAAAACGCCTGTAGAAACTATATATATATATATATATATATATATATATATATATATATATATATATATATACATAAATATATATATATATGAGAAAACAACAACGTATCTATGGAATAACATTTATACAAATGTTATTTCTACCAGTATTGTTAGTAGTAACATTTTTTCAGTTCTGTACAAGGCATAAACGGAAAAATGCTTCAGGCTTTTAAAGCTATTTCAATCAATGAGCTGAACTCCTGCTCAAAAGTGCAGAAAATAACTCAGAAATAAATTAAATTGGACTGGAACAAAGACAACTTACAGGCTATGAAAAATAGCCTACGTTCCGCACAATACGAGACAACTATCAATTACGCACGCACTCACCATGAAAGCGATGACACACCGCATGACGATACGCAAAAGGAGTGGTCTGAAATTGCGCAAACTATGGAGACAGGCATTGCTCAGAGGGGATTGGTTACGAAAAATGTACAGTTGGGATTGGATGAACGAAATATACTAACGAATCCAGAATAATGGCTGTAGAAACTGGTAGAAATAAGATTTAAATTTTATTAAATTTTACTCCATGATGTACTTTGTTGTGTTCTTATATTTAAAAAAAAATTGGGAAACTTGTAACGATATACATATATATATATATATATATATATATATATATATATATATATATATATATATATATATTGTAGCAGAACGTTATCTAAGTTAATAACCTGACCAATACTACTCAATGAATCTAGCTGCTATAAGTAGAACTTAGAATATAAACCAATGAATTGCGAAATAGAAGCCATATTTCCGCGACGAATGTACAATGTCACGGTTTATGCTAGAACTGTTAGTGTGACTGAAATCGGTGACCCGCCAATCAAATGTGTACTACGATACCGCTGCAATGATATTTACGGCAATCGAATTAAATTACTTACCAGTTTAAGCCAGAGGATGGACAATTATGATGGCGTAATTGAAACAGAATCATTCACTATAAAACGTATCACCCGTTCAAGACTCACAATGAAAATGGATCGATAGACCAATGGATAATCTGTTAATCAAACCATGATAATTTGAAATTCATGCCCCCGAACAATGAATTAGTCATCCTGCAGTTGTCATCCCCAAATTACCTCGTACGCCAAATGTTAACAGCTAGCGACATCAACGAGTGCTATAACATTTTTAAATTAATAGTTCAGATTCCATACAATTATATTTACAAAAAGGAACCAAATGGGTTTTCGTTAATGTTGGAAGTTCAGCACTTTAGTTAACATGTATCTTTCTAAGTAGCAAAATAGTAAACAAAATAATGAATAGTAAAATTATTTAATGAGAGTAAGCTAAACCCTTCATTAGCAACGATAGCAAATATTTTTAATCAAGTAGCTTCAACACATTTATTGAATGAGGAAACAGCCTTTAGAGCATGGTGGCTAGTTACAATTAAAGTACTAACTTTGTTTAGTCAGAAAGGCGGACAGAATACTTGTTAAAGTACTATTTTTGTCGACAATTTTCCTAGAGAAATGCTTACCCAAAAAGCTCACATTGTAAAATAATCAAAAAAGATCAGCCTTCTGTCCTGAAGAGTCCATTGAATTCCGAGTCCTTCCAACTGAAAAATCTTCGGTTTTCGTCTAGACCAATCAAGGTACAACAAAGTTCTTTGTGCGGTCTCTTTTGCACATTATGTTAAATACTATACTCAATCATTTTGAAGGTAGCACCATCTTTTGTCTCTTTCTACCTTTTGTTTTCTCTGAATTAAGCTACTAATGACATACATCAGCATATTCAAATGATACATCACATGTGTTTATGAAAAAAATAATGATATTGATTGATGCCAGTGAGACACTCAAAAACGCTTTCGCTACGACACGCTGCTGCTCAAATATCATTAGGTAATAACTTGTTACGATAACGGGTTATTCATAATCAATTATTTAAAGTAAATTATTTGTACGAATAATCGCCAATATAAACAAGCTTTCCGTCAAAGAACCTGGCGTAACGACTTTAGTTTCACGGAAAGAATAAAACTTTAGTTGAATATAATATGATAAATTGAAAAAATGAACAAGTAACTCTGAAGTTTTGACGAAGTTTTCTGTTGTGTCTTATATTCCTATATATATATATATATATATATATATATATATATATATATATATATATATATATATATATATATATATAAATGAAGGCCATCCACTTTATTAATGGTTTTTCTTCCGAATTAGTAATATATATATATATATATATATATATATATATATATATATATATATATATATGTATATATATATATATATATATAGCACGGCTATACTTAGGGTCATTTTTTATTTCATGCATATTTGTTTTATTTCAACATATTTTTAACACCTTAATATGAAAAATGTGCGTTTCATGATTAGCATTACATACGGCAAGAGACAGTCGTTAGTAACCTATGCTTCTCTGCCAAATAAGAATGAGAAAATTAAAAAAAGTGAAGACAATTAATGAAAGCACACTTTTACAAGTAATTAAATGTAAAAATAATGACGATATAATAATGTAAACAAACAAATTATTAAACAGGTTTAATATATTAATAAGAGATTCTGGATTAGATAGAAATAATTATCCAGGTAATACAAAGAACTGAAGCAACATAGACCTCAATACACCACTATTATATATAAGCAGTTCCCTTTCGATTGGCACTTTTTCGCGCCCAAAGACATGTTCGAGCCTCCAATTAGCCCGCATAATTAGTAACAGAAGTGTAAAAAGATGAAACCACCATAATTCTACAACAGAATCGCCACTGAGCCTGAGTTGGTGCCATATCACGCAGGGTTTAGTAATAAAAAATTATGATGTAATTACGATCCCAATCCTAGTAGATAAGCGGGTACCATACTTCCAATTTTATTTTAGTTGACTTCAGCAGTTTCAGCCATGTAAAAATCTGTTTACCCTGCTTGCTACGCCAATATGATGATGGCCGAGAGAATGGTACTCTACTGCACAATAAAATTGATGGCATTCGTGAAATGTGACCAAGCCAGCGCAGGTGATGTTACCCTATGTGTTTAACGAACAAGGACACTTGTTTGTCGATACAAAAATAGATCTGCAGATGAAATCATTGCTTATTCGTTATTTTAAACCTATATGGGCTATGCCTTTCATACAACAACGTTCGCATACCTCTAAGCGTGTAGGGTATTCTACAGCAAATGACAAAGGTTCATAAGCGTAATATAAAACTGCACGTACATTGTACCGTAAACACGAACTTTATAATAGATTGAGATATTCGCGTTTCTACAAAAAACAGTGATGGTTGCAAAAAGTTACTCCATCTTTTGTGATTTTCATATTTATCTCGTCACTTATGTTGTATGAGTTATTGATACAGCTATCAAGGTATGTAAACCTGTCAAATACATCCAAATGTTCACCTTGCAGCCGCAAAATCCAAGTGAATGGTGGGTTATTCTATACAAGTTTCTAAAATTTTGAGGTTGGAATTTCATATCGAAATACGAAACGTTGACTGGTAATCTATTCAATATGAACTGGACAGAATCACCATTGTCGAATAACAATACAATATCGTCGGAATAGTCAAGATCAACTAATCTACCACTGTGAGAGCTTCAACGCCTGCATCTTGAACGCAATAGGAATTAGAATTCATATCTTTATTTATTGCAAAACTAGACGTATATGGGGAAAAATGTACATCATTGACCAGGATCACTGTTAGTGGTAAATTTATGCGCTAATTCACTGTAAAGCCTAACGCGATCATAAATGTTTGATAAGAGTGGACGTGAACTATTTACAAGATTAGTTGGAATATCGAGCAGGAAATTGCAATCTTCCAAGTTAAATGCATACTTGGAGGATAGAAAACAGCTATTGTAGGACCATGAAATACATGTCGTAGTTCAATTACTTGCCATAAAATCAAACTTCTACCTTTAACACCTAATCCTAGCCGGAATTCTTTTAGTTCTTCACGAGTGCGCTGCGATGGTGTGGGACAGTCGAATAAAATAACCCATATAAGACTTAAATCAAGCTTATACCTCGATGGTTACCAGACGAATCACGATTGCATTATTGATGCCCCACAAATTATGTCGCCATCCTGCTTAAATTACCTTTAAATCATATCATCGAGACGTGCAGCTTTGTGATGTCTAAAAGATAAGAATGTATTCACTATTTCTTGATAATCATTCCGTATTGTTTCCCAAAATAACTGATCTTAAACTTATTTCGCTTACCTGTCAAAACCACACAAAATATCAATTAACTGATTATTTGTTAATCATCGCGGAATTTTCGCACAAAGAAGTTGGACTAAGCATAGGCTATTACTAGTTGTGATCGCTTTTTTAAACAATTCAGCCTTTCTGGGCCTTAAGAATTCAAGAAAAACAATAATAACAGTAAGAGTACAACTTTTAGCGGAAACAGCATGAATTTGGCACCAAGTTTCGAGAAACTCTAACGATGTTTCAGATACCTAGAGATTATCACTAATTGAATCTAAGGAGTCATATTTAGTAGTAGCTGCATTGTACAAAGCGGATCGTATCTCCGTCCACAGCAAGTCAAAAATTTCATTATGAGGGCCATTTTACAGCGAGTTTATAATATATTCATATTCTTGTTTGAAATATGGTTGTTCGTGCCTGATTAATTCTAGTTGAAGTTTTTAGTTATTTAGCTTTTCGGAAAATATTTGTGAAGATATAAGTGAACTTTGTATTAGTAGCCTCATGCCATCGTAAGTGATAAAATAAGAAATCAGAGGAACCATGTTCTTATGAAATTTCACTCAAATCACTCAAGTTGTACTTACGATTGGTTGATTTAAATACAAGTTTAGGCATACCACTAAACAGACGTACGTCACATATGTGCTTATGTGCAAATATAATTATAAGCTGTATGGTTAAATATAAGTAATAAACTTGTACGTCAATCTAAATTATATTGCAATTAACAGACATTAATTTACCTTTAACACGCATCAGAATAAATATTTTATGCCTAACGTTTGAAATGCTGAATTACCAGAGATATTTCAAGAGGTAGAGTGGGAGGAAAAACAAAAAAGTCCTACTCAACATAAGAAGCTTATTTAAGATACGAAACAAATATGTGGTAGCTTTTGAACTCAATGTTTTGCGGTGTGTAAGCATTCAGGTTATCAATGCCGCGTTTTGTGTACGCGGGTAATAGCTGTACACGGGCAGTTACACAAAGATCCGATTTGTCACTATTTCCAATTTTGTTTTGTCTTTCATCGGGTTGACTCATTTTTACTTCAATTGGAAATGCGGTTCTATCACATCTTTGATTACTGGCGACGTTTCTGTGCCTATTTTCCAGCACCATCATCAGGCAACACAACACTGATCACAATAGCAGATTTAAGCAAATGTGATAACCTCGTTCCAAAACCATTCTATTTATATATATTTGACTCAACACTATTTTAATCATAGAATTTGTCTCAGTAACTAAACTCAATATATAACTTTTTATAATTAGCAGACCAATCATTACTACATTAACTAGAGTAATTAGAGAGTCAATTGAAATAAAATCAGGAAAAGGTGTAATGAATGTAACATCGGTAGAAAAATCATTGGGCCCAATATTTAATGAAGCATTTTCTATGGTCAGAAAACGTGAGGCTGCGGAACATGAATTAAGTGGGAACCTAAGTAAAAAACCTCGCTTATAGAAAACTGGTTGCGAAGGATCTGTACCAATATCAATTTCCTATATACTTATTTTTCTCAATAAAAATGTTCCAAAAGACGGTATACCGATTTAGCAAGGGTTAGTAGATAGAACATTAGATAAGACACATTTGACTTATATTGTCGCTTATATTTTCTATATTTATGTAAGGTAGGAATATCTTAATAAATGTATAATACGTTAGTCATAGAGAAGATATTCATGGTTATTAGCTACCATGTATCCTTTTAAGAGGAAACCAAAATGTGATAGATAGACGGATATATAGATAGGCCTATGGGTAGATTGATAGGTTTATTCTATACACATAATATATATATATATATATATATATATATATATATATATATATATATGACTCACACTGTTGCTTATATTTATATATATATGTTTTATACATATTTATATGTATTTTATATATTTATATAAGGTGTGAATAAATAAATATACAATTTGATTAATTGGTAAATAAAAAAACAGTAAGAAAAGAATAAAATAATAATTTGAAATATGCAAACGTATATATATATATATATATATATATATATATATATATATATATATATATATATATGTAGGATTAGGGATGTTGGTCTCATACTGTTGCTTATATTCATATATATGTTTTTATACATATTGACATGTATTTTATATATTGATATAAGGTGTGACTAACGTAATAAATAAATATATAATAAGAATAGAAATTATTCATATTTAATAATTATCAATGGTCCTTTTTCTCTCTCTCTCTATTTATATATATATATATATATATATATATAAAGGTTTTACGATATTATATTTAGATATATATGTATATAGATATAATGAATTATTTTAGCCATATGAGCAAATATTCTTATGCAATTAGTTCCAATAGTTGATTAACTTCGCAATGTGCTTACGATTAGCTTTTTGAAAAACGTTAGTTGTCCAGGCTATCTCTATCTTTCTCTCTTTAATCGTTCACCTAAGCGTCGATATAACATTCACTCTCCATCCATCTACGTTACTTGCTGCTCCATATTTGAACTAATTTGTTGCTATGTGCGCAATACCTCACACACCATTGTATACATTAGAGTTCCCGGCTTTAAATAAAATACAGTATATGCTAGTCAAGGTTTTAGTTTTAGCATTTTTAAATTTTGATTACCGTGACATAGTAGCAATACAGTTATAACAAATAACAAAAGGTTCGATACTGTCTCTCTCCCCTAAAATATTCTGCATACGAGATGAGATGAGGTATAGGTGAGGTAATGATTGGTCTGCTAATTATAAAAAGTTATATATTGAGTTTAGTTACTGAGACAAATTCTATGATTAAAATAGTGTTGAGTCAAATATATATAAATAGAATATTGCCTATATATGTATATGTGGCGAAAGCTGCAAACAGTTAATGTTCGTAACTGCATAGAAATTGTGCAGCCGACATTTCCAGTCAAGTTCAATGTATGCAAGACTGCTAGAGGTGAGAGCCGCATATCTAAATTTGAGTTCCATATATATTCAATGCGGTTTGATCCTCGATAGTCAGTTTGCCGTCGTACTCTGATGATGATCATGGAAGGTCGAAACGCGTCAGTGCGTTGCAGCTGGCGGTAGTTTTGTTATGTTGTTCGACGACTGGTTAAATACAATGGGATTGGTGTTTACTTCAAGCACGCAAACTTGATTTAAAGAATTGTTACCACCACCCGCGCAATCAATTATTGTTTAAATTGTATTGCCTATATATGTATATGTGGTGAAAGCTGCAAACAGTTAATGTTCGTAACTGCATAGAAATTGTGCAGCCGACATTTCCAGTCAAGTTCAATGTATGCAAGACTGCTAGAGGTGAGAGCCGCATATCTAAATTTGAGTTCCATATATATTCAATGCGGTTTGATCCTCGATAGTCAGTTTGCCGTCGTACTCTGATGATGATCATGGAAGGTCGAAACGCGTCAGTGCGTTGCAGCTGGCGGTAGTTTTGTTATGTTGTTCGACGACTGGTTAAATACAATGGGATTGGTGTTTACTTCAAGCACGCAAACTTGATTTAAAGAATTGTTACCACCACCCGCGCAATCAATTATTGTTTAAATTGTATTGCCTATATATGTATATGTGGCGAAAGCTGCAAACAGTTAATGTTCGTGACTGCATAGAAATTGTGCAGCCGACATTTCCAGTCAAGTTCAATGTATGCAAGACTGCTAGAGGTGAGAGCCGCATATCTAAATTTGAGTTTCCATATATATTCAATGCGGTTTGATCCTCGATAGTCAGTTTGCCGTCGTACTCTGATGATGATCATGGAAGGTCGAAACGCGTCAGTGCGTTGCAGCTGGCGGTAGTTTTGTTATGTTGTTCGACAACTGGTTAAATACAATGGGATTGGTGTTTACTTCAAGCACGCAAACTTATTTAAAGAATATATAAATAGAATGGTTTTGGAACGAGGTTACCACATTTGCTTAAATCTGCTATTGTGATCAGTGTTGTGTTGCCTGATGATGGTGCTGGAAAATAGGCACCGAAACGTCGCCAGTAAACAAAGATGTGATAGAACCGCATTTCCAATTGAAGTAAAAATGAGTCAACCCGATCAAAGACAAAACAAAATTGGAAATAGTGACAAATCGGATCTTTGTGTAACTGCCCGTGTACAGCTATTACCCGCGTACGCAAAACGCGGCATTGATAACCTGAATGCTTACACACCGCAAAACATTGAGTTCAAAAATTGAATACATGTTTGTCATCTGTAAAAATGGTTTTTATGCAAAAATATGATTTAAATGTCATTCACACTTAAGCTAAATTGTCCGTCCTCTAGACGGCAAAAATAAAAGTGATTTAAGTTTATCATAGAAAATTGTTTTATGCTCAATCAGTTATATGCGTACAAAGGTCTGAATTGCTCAACATTCATGCCGTCGATTTAAAACAAATGATACATGGAAAAAGTCATCGTTAAAAGTTATCACTATAAAAAGAATGTAAATCGTTTAAGGACTTCAATGACACAACTCACAAATGTTACGATCGCCGTTTGTAACGATTCTATCTCAGTACATGATATTAATATATTGTTCTCTGAAGTTCGGATAATCCAAATAGTTAAACTAATAGGAATAAGTTCACTATGACCATTAGTCCACCGCGTGTTTTTTTCGTTCCCAGCGCGGTTCTGTTCTTTTTATAAAAACACTATTAATTACACATAAAATTTCAGTTTAAGAAATATCGGTTAAAACTGCTTGAGACTAGAAAGGATTGTTCCTAAAATCACAGCTAAGAGAAATATTGTTTAAGGACAGAGTTAGAATATTTGACCTTAAAGAGCACAGCGTTTGTAAAAATTGACCTTCGTTGGGTTGTAACACGGAGCCGCGTGTTACAGTCTATTGGCATGATGATTATTAGTTCCCGTTATAATTGAATTCTGAGTTCATTCAATCCGTCATTGAACACTGATTCATGATTTCCTTTATAATCAATTAGAAAGAAATTTACTTTAGCTTCATTGTAATATGAACAAAGTCGTTTTGGAAATAGGCTTATTAATGTGAGTTGGAAACTTTCGAAGTATACAATAGCGGATGGCGTTCTCTTGATAGTTTTGCGCTAAAACTATTTAGAACGCACTGTACTTGTTGGGTAAGTTCGGCATTGCTGGTTCATTAATAAGTTCAAAACCGATCATTAAATCTGCTGGGAGTTGCGGATTGTCATTAAGAATGGCCTGTGCATCTGATGCTAATTTTTTATCGAGATACATTGATCGCATACCTAGTAGTACTAAAAGAAGTGCCGTCAGCTACTCCGATTGCTCGCGAGATGCACATAGCGCCGTCTTTAGCTCGCAAAATATGCGTTCCACTAAACAACTACAATAAATATTGATCGATGAAATTCATCGCATATCGACTCCTAGGAATGTATTGTATCTCAAAATATAAGAGCTGCACAATGTGGCAAGAACGCATTAGCAATGGTCTTCGTATTTTAGCCAGTTCTTGGTATGACTTTAAACCATTTTATGTCGATTGGTTATGTTCTTGCAATAATGGTAGTCACGTACTACAGCAAAATAATCGTGTCAACATGGGTAAATAAAAATGTGCACTAGGTAGATCGAAACACCAAATTGTGAACTTTTTTGTAAAACCTAAAACAACGACGTCTTTCAAATTGTACTTTGAAGAGATAACACAAATGAGGCAGGAGACTTGCAGAGCATATATACTCATTTTTATTGTCGAGTATTTTTTACCGCGGCCATGAACTTCCGGAAAAAAATGGGATGAGGAGAACTTCACCAGCAACTACTTATCTTTGTGTAGCATCCAGTGCTACATCGGATGCGTCGGTTGACGATTCGAAGATGCATTTGTCTGAATAAAATTTAACGTTATTTGCTGCGCAAGAAGACCTATTGGTTCAAACATTGGCTGAAAATTTGTGCCTTTTATAAGCGCCATTATTGAATGTTAACTATGACAGCCCGGCAGCTTAATGTTAAAACACAGTAAAAAAGATGTTTCTTTAAGGATAAATTTTCTTAGTGAACAACTGTCTGAATGGAATGATGACCAAATTTATACAGCTCCAGAATTACCTTATAGCCTAATTCTAATGGTAAATGGGGTCTTGTTTGGCTACTGGAGTTTTAAAATATTAATCATTTATATCCACTGTTCTTGTGTGCATACAAAGGCTTCATTTCCATCACAGCTTATAAGGGATCAACAACTTTTGATTTCATCAATTGTTGAGCAAAATCATTAAAGGCACAACAGGGCACACGAGTGAATTCGAACGATTAATATCTTCATATGATTTGTTTAGTCTACTGTGAGTATCTGCCACCAAATTCTCTTCCTGAGATTTTCCTGAGAGATTTCTCCTTATCGTCTTGCCTAAAATTATTAAAACCAGGACTTCTTGGTCGTGTTTTCTTCACGAAGTAAATGTCGAGATAACGCACTCAAAGTACAGCCAAACCTGGTATAGACGACGATTATGGCTAATCATCTCCAAAAATCTACGAATTTCAAGTACGTTTCCGGGTAAGGTCACGTCGTTCATTGTATGGACCTTATTTTCCAAAGGTTTGATTCCGTCCTTTGAAATGGAGTGTCCAAGAAATTTAACATATGAGTAACAAACACTGTATTTTTCTGGCTTGACTACCAACCGTTAATGTTCCACCTTAGATAACACCGCGTGCAACATCCTCGCTGTTCATCACAAGATTCACTACATATAATGATGTCATCTATATAACCACTAGTAAATGAACAGTCTCGGAGAATCTCCTCCGTCAGATATGGAAATGTCTGACTTTTATTCTTCAGACAATATGCATGCATGAGAATGAATTCGATCCACCTCCAGGAAATTGCACTTCAGTTAGCGGTATAGATTCTTCATCCATAGGTACTTGATAGTATACTTTCTTCAGATTTAATGTGGTATTAAACTCATACGACATTATATTACTGAGCAAAGTACTCTGGTTTAGTAGAGGATTCGGATCACCTTTCGTTACAGAGTCCAATAGACGATAATTACTACAAACCACCAATTAACCAGGTTCCGGTTTTGGATATACCACTGTGCTCTATGAGCTCAGGTTGATATCGTCGATGAAGCTGTTCCACAAGAAGCTCAAATGCATTTACGAGTTCAGTATCCATAACAAATTTCCTGAGTCTGAACAGGTTTCTTTTCACAGACTCAGGCAAAGACCACCAGGCCGAGTAAAACATTTCTGTACCTTCGTTCATTATTTTTAGTTTTTAAATAAAATGTTGTTTCGTCAAATCAACCAGAACGGTTTTCCGGTCTTTACATGGAAAGGTTCAAAATGCTATTCTTGGAACGGCGGCTAACGCGATCATTTAGAGCGTATCTTTCTGCATAAAGCATCCAAGCACGGTCGCCATCCTTTGTAAAATCTCTTTGGTCACAATCATAAGAGTCCCTCTGAGATACCAGGCTCGGATAATCCATATATATGGCATGATTATCAAATTTGGAACAATTAAATCGCTCAGAAATATCTCTTAAACTACATTTCTGAAGTCCTTAGACTAATTGCTTTGTATCCTAAACAACTTTATCGTTGGCCATATTGTTATGACTATAAATGTGCTCACCATCTCACTGAATATCGCAGATGACAGAACAAATTTTTCGAGTCCTGACACAAATTTGCGATCCTTCGCGAAAATTAAAATGTAGAATAATAATTTCGTTGGGAACATTAAAAACCTCTTATCAGGCTAAAGCCAGAACGACGTAGCAAAGCGTATCACGCAACTCAAAATCTTAACAAAATAATTATATATTCACCAGGGACACACCAGAAAAAAATTCCAAAAAATCAAATACTTTGAAAAATACAAGCAGAGAAAAATATCTACTTCATTATGTGGTAACATATGACATGCCCATTTGCTTAATTCTACAAAAAACTGTGCTGTTGCCTCTTTCTCAGTCTGAATTTTCTCTTCATTCGCCTAAACCAGTTCTAAGTGGTAAAAAGCATGAAGAGGTAAATGGGTCTGAGAGTGTTACACAAGAGCAGTAGCTGGTAGTTAATTATGCAAATGCTATCGAACAGTTGGAGAAACATTTGGCGCATCTAAACACAAAAAAGGCTGAGAAAGAAGCAACTGTGCAAAGATTTGAAGAAACTAATCAAAATACAGTTGAGTTGTTAGGATTACTGTCGGCTAATAAAGAGATAAGTCATAAAAAGAGAGATGAACCACTGCAATTCCCGGAGGAAATCCACGCAGATTATTTCAAACTGTTAGACAAACATTTGGCAGTTATAGTGTGCGTATGAGAGCATGAAAGGATGGTTTTCTCTTCTTGAACGACATTATCAGTTTCTCCTCAAAATATCGTATTTTGCTTTCCGTATGAGAGCATTGCGATTTGTTTCCCGCTAATCACTTTGCTGTCGTAATCTGATGATTTTGGAGAGTCGAACGCATCGGGAAAGTGCAGACGCAGACGCTGGTCCGTTTTTGTATATTTCCACCCGGTAACGCTGCTCATAGCAACCCCTCAAGCTCAGATAACCCGCCTTCGTCATGCATTCAAATTCTTCAGCTACCTCACCTGCTTGATAAAAGCGGGGCTAAGGAAATCCAAATCAAAGCTGACCGCTCCATTCTCACCAGACAACGGACAACTCACGAACGACTTTCCCTCCCGGTGTAACCCCATCATCATGGATTCCATCAGGAATTCTTATCAATTTTAGATAGATTATGCACAAAATCAAACAACTGCGAGCATTTCTGTCCTTAAACGAGATACAAATAAGCTTCATTTTTGAAACATGGATGTCTCCTTCCATATAATGCTTTGATCTATTCCTCATCAATAATTACACTTTCTTTAAAAGTAACAGAAATGTTGGTCGAATGGGTGGTCTGGCTGCCTATGTCCTATCCTTTGTCATATCTAAATGTTTTTCCCCATCTAACTCACTATGGTTTGATTTTTTTAGTTTCAGATAATTATTCTAGATTAAAGCTTATCTATTTGCGTTGCCTACATACCCTGAATCTTCCAATTATCCACGACACACCTGGGGCTCATCTCGTATCCAATTTTTTCTCTTAAGATTCCAATTAATAATTCTTTAAGGGTGGCCTTAACCTTCCGCTGGCAAACTCACGCAATCTAACTTCATAAAATCATCCACTCCTTCATCTCCTTGCGGACATCCTACTAAATCATTTTGTGCACTTCCTTGCCCGAGGAAACAACCAAAACTAGTGTGTGTTGTCAAAAAACATTGTAACCAATTTTCAATCTCCGGAGGTCTTTTCTAATCGCGCCCACTGTCAGGGATCTTTTGCTATTCCGCTTTTATCCTCTATATCACGAGGAAGCTTTAAATCGTTCAGGCGAATCACTGATTGGGAAGAGATAAGCCGACTCTGTGATGCCGTTAATTTCACAAATTTAGTTCTCTAAGACACCAACACCGCATTTTTTTCTGTTATCCACAACGTCTTATCCTCCTTCTTAAGTTAAACCAAAACTAGTGTGTGTTCTCAAAAAACATTGTAACCAATTTTCAATCTCCGGAGGTCTTTTCTAATCGCGCCCACTGTCAGGGATCTTTCGCTATTCCGCTTTTATCCTCTATATCACGAGGAAGCTTTACATCGTTCAGGCGAATCACTGATTGGGAAGAGATAAGCCGACTCTGTGATGCCGTTAATTTCACAAATTTAGTTCTCTAAGACACCAACACCGCATTTTTTTCTGTTATCCACAACGTCTTATACTCCTTCTTAAGTTAAACCAAAACTAGTGTGTGTTCTCAAAAACAATTGTAACCAATTTTCAATCTCCGGAGGTCTTTTCTAATCGCGCCCACTGTCAGGGATCTTTCGTTATTCCGCTTTTATCCTCTATATCACGAGGAAGCTGTAAATCGTTCAGGCGAATCACTGATTGGGAAGAGATAAGCCGACTCTGTGATGCCGTTAATTTCACAAATTTAGTTCTCTAAGACACCAACACCGCATTTTTCCCTGTGATCCACAACGTCTTGTCCTCCTTCTTAAGTTAAACCAAAACTAGTGTGTGTTCTCAAAAACCATTGTAACCAATTTTCAATCTCCGGAGGTCTTTTCTAATCGCGCCCACTGTCAGGGATCTTTCGCTATTCCGCTTTTATCCTCTATATCACGAGGAAGCTGTAAATCGTTCAGGCGAATCACTGATTGGGAAGAGATAAGCCGACTCTGTGATGCCGTTAATTTCACAAATTTAGTTCTCTAAGACACCAACACCGCATTTTTTTCTGTTATCCACAACGTCATACTCCTTCTTAAGTTAAACCAAAACTAGTGTGTGTTCTCAAAACAATTGTAACAATTTTCCAATCTCCGGAGGTCTTTTCTAATCGCGCCCCACTGTCAGGGATCTTTCGTTATTCCTTTTATCCTCTCTATATCACGAGGAAGCTGTCAATCGTTCAGCCGAATCACTGATTGGGAAGAGATAAATACGCTCTGTGATGCCGTTAATTTCTGTTAGTTCTCTAAGACACCAACACCGCATTTTTTTTCTGATATCCACAACGTCTTATCCTCCTTCGTAAGTTAAACCAAAACTAGTGTGTGTTCTCAAAAAACATTGTAACCCATTTTCAATCTCCGGAGGTCTTTTCTAATCGCGCCCACT